>CAUYPK010157816.1:0-53449 GCA_963574355.1 Loris lydekkerianus
GCCTGTTGTCCCAGCTAATTGGGAATCTGTGGCAGGAGAATTGCTTGTGCCCAAGATTATTTGTTTGCTTTGAGCTGTGTTGCCATGGCACTCTACCCAGGGCGAAAGAGTGACACTGTCTAAAAAAAAAAAAAAAAAAAAAGAAAGAAAGAAAGAAACGAGGCCTACTGTACTGACACACACATGTGATGCATGTCCAGTTCATGAAAATGACGATAACTTAAGGAGGCAGTCAATGTAGGGAGGTGGTCAACTATGGAGGTTCTACTGTACAGGTGAAAATCAAATGACACCAGGGAGGCCCTGGCTGAATCTTAGGGCTAATTAAACAATGATTGGTTGGCCATTTTCTCTAAAGGGAGGCTAAGTTGCCAAAGGGATCCAAGAAGAGTTTAAATCTTAGATGTGGTCTCGACCTCAGTTGAGTGGGGTTTCTTGGATCCTTGATGTGGATGAGGAATGGGGAGAAACTCAAGCAAAAGCTGAATTACTGGAAAGCAGAGCTAGGAATTTGTGTTTGTCAATCAATTCTTTTAACACATTATATTTATTTCTGGGTGGCAGTTAATCTTGCTGTTGTTTACTGATTATAAGAAAATGTAAGAATTTGTAAAGTACAGAGAAGCAAAATTTTGAAAATTAAAATTGCCTGCCACCAGAGATCAACTATAACAAACATTTGGGCCTATTTCCTTTTCTCCTCCCCCCTCCCTTCCTTCTGTTCTTCCCTCCCCGCCCCCCATCCATCTATCCATCATCTACAAAGCTCTTTGTATCTGGCTATTTAACTATCGTTATAAAGTTATATAAATTTGTTACATAAAATTTGCATTGTCACTACTTTTTAAAGATGTTTGACTTTTTTTTTTTTCCAGACAGTCTCACTCCATCACCCTGGGGTTGAGTGCCATGGCTTCATCATAACTCACAGCACCTCCAACTCCTGGGCTCAAACAATCCTCCTGCCTCAGTCTCACAAGTAGCTGGACCACAGGCATCTGCCATAATGCCCAGCTAGTTTTTCTATTTTTAGTAGAGACAGGGTCTTGCTCTTACACAGGCTGATCTCGAACTCCTGAGCTCAAGTAATACAACTGCCTCAGCCTCCTAGAGTGCTAGGGTCACAGGCCTGAGACACTGCACCTGTCTAAGATGTTTGACTCTTAATTCTTAATTTGCCACCTTTAATCCAGGGGATTTTTTGTCTTTGCTGGATAGGGTGGTTCATGGGAATTTATGGCCTTTTATTCTCTGTTTAAAAATTCCTTACAATCAAGAATTAGGTGTTTTTCTTTGTTTAACCAGAAAACACAAAACCATGCACATCTGAAAGGGTTTTCACCAAAAATTTTTTTTTTTTTAATTTCTGCCTGCACTATTATGTCCCACAGCTTCCCTTTGCTCATTGTTTGCCTCATATTCTTTCAGATGTGAGCCTCTGGAACCTCCTTAGATCTCTGAAAGATCCTTTTATAGGACAAGATTAGAAATGACTCTGTTAAGATCCCTGTGGAGGCATCTAGAAGGATGGCTAACTTATAATATAATTAATAAGAACAGGCTTGTACAGCTACTTGGGAGGCAGAGGCAGGAGAATTGCTTGAGCCCAGGAGTTAGAGGGTTGCTGTGAGCTGTGATCCCACGGCAGTCTACCAGGATGACAGCTTGAGGCTCTGTCTCAGGTAAAAAAAAAAAAAAAAAAAAAAAAAAGAACAGGCTTGGTGCCTGTAGCTCAGCAGCTGAGGCGCCAGCCACATACACCATGGCTGGTGGGTTCGAACCCAACCAGGGCTTGCTAAACAACAATGACAATTGCAAGGAAAAAAATAGCTGGGCGTTGTGGCCAGTGCCTGTAGTCCCAGCTGCTCGGGGGACTGAGGCAAGAGAATTGCTTAAGCCCAGGAGTTGGAGGTTGCTGTGAGCCGTAATGCCATAGCACTCTACCAAGGGTGACATAATGAGACTCTGTCTCTAAAAAAAAACAAATAAGAACAATAATTAATGGTGGTTAATATCTTGATAAGTCTTTTTTTATTGTTACTGCTTTTTTGTTTTTGTTTTTAACATTCATGAACTCAGCCAGGACTGGTAAAAAGATGGTTCGGATTGTGAGTCAAGGTGCCTTGAGTTTTATTTCTAGTTTTGTCTTAACTATTACCTTTTATAAGCACTTAAATAGTCTGGGCCCCATTTTTGCCTCATATATATTAAGGAAAGGGGAGGGGTTGATGAATGGTGAACCAGATGCTTGCCAAAATTCTTTGGAGATCAGCAATCTCATCATGTTATGAAGGTTTTGATGGCCTCACATTGGATGGGCGTGGAGTCATTATTTCCATCAAAATTGAATTTGCCATGGGGAAACACTTAGATGGAACCTGAGCCCATGCTAATTTGGGGCATGGGTAGAAATACAAGGTTTGATTTCCCCTGAGCAAAGTCTGCTAATGTTGTTCCTTTATATTTCCTTGGCTAAGATAAGCTGAGTGGAGTACATGTGCATAGATAAGGATAATTTATTACACCAGTATTTCATGGGGCAACTGGCACCAGTTGGTACTGTCTGAGCAGTTCCAGTCAGGACTTTTAGAGGAGGAGGAAACCAGCTCGCACAAACGCCTTCACCCATGTACCAACTAAGGGTCAGCCAGAGTGATTAACTTGTCCAAAATTTGAACATTAATTCCTGGGACTGCAGGGCCAACGCACATTCCAAAGTAACCCACTTTGTCTCACTCTACTGAGTCACAGGGAAAGCACAAGAAAAGAGAAGAAATTACAGGGAAGGAGGATAAGCCAGTGAAGTGGAATAAAGGCCTTTCTGCTGCCCGGCCCCATGGCGGAAGTCCTCTTACCACAGGTCAACAAGCTCCTTTTCTGTGTCCCTCCCCCATGGTCCATTGCCTTTCTTTTGGGGTTGTCAGGTTTTTCACAGCCTCCAGGCTTCCCTGTAAGCCCCCCTGGTACCCCATTGTGGTGAGCAGCCACCAATGTTGCATGTTGCAGAATCACCTCTTCCTCTCTCTTCGCTGGTCGAAGCTTCCTTTTCCCTATAGGGCTCCAGCTAAGTGGAAAGTGATCTGATGAAATGGATGCACGCTAATGTGTGAATGCCTGAAAGGTTCCCAGGCTAACACTGGAGTCTTGATACATGAAAATCGAACAAACGCCATGACAAACAGAGCAATTGAGTGAAACAAACAATTCTGGCTGTTGAAGAAAGGTGAGATGTTTGGGGACTGAGAAATGTCCCAGGAACCGGTAGCGGGTGGACGTTCCAACTGCAATTCCATGGCCATACAGGATCAGAAAGGGAAACTCAGAAGGCCCCTATTAAGTCAGGGGTTCCTATGTAGGAGAGCATAAAATAAGGCTGATCCCACGCGGAAAGACAGAAGCCAATAGAAGTGGTCAGAAACAGCAGGCATGCCTCTGAATTTAGGCCCCCAAAGGCCTCCTGCTGGCGCTCGCTCAGAGACCAGGGCCCACGAAGACAATGTCTTTCCTGCTTCCCAGGGCACAGGTCAGCGCTTGTACCTCGGGCCTGGGCACTCAGCCACAGCTGTCGGCCCTGCCCCATATTCGGAGTCGTGGTTGGGAGGGAATGGCTTCCTATATTAAGTCCAAGGAAAGAAAACAATTGGACAGCGCCTATGGCTCAAGGAGTAGACAGCCAGCCCCATATACCAGGGGTGGTGGGTTCAAACCTGGCCCCGGCCAAAACTGCAAAGAAAAAAAAAAAAAAGAAGAAGAAAAGAAAAGAAAACAATCATTCCACCTGCAGCCCGAATGGAGGTGTTTCCTCTAGCTATCATTGTTATTGACATAACCTGTCCACAATGATTAATTAAGCAAATCTTGAGACATGCTTTCCTGCCTCTTGTTTAAAAGTTATTTAGAATTTATTCCCTACTTCCAGGTGAGTTACCAAAAGAGAATTTTTTTTTTTTTTTTTTGCAGTTTTTGGCCAAGGTTGGGTTTGAACCCACCACCTCTGGCATATGGGGCTGGCGCCCTACTCCTTTGAGCCACAGGTGCCACCCTCCCAAAAGAGAATGTTGATGTGACGTATCCAAGGCCTGGCCTGATTGACTGGAGGGTACGAGAATCTTCTTTCCTAATATTCTTACTCATCTCTCCATGTGCCCCTTTACAAGTATCTAAAATTTCCAGAATTGAGAGTCATTTCTCCATGTCTTAAAAAGTCCTTTTGTAGGGCAGCACCTGTGGCTCAAGGAGTAGGGCATTGGCCCCATATGTGGGGGGTGGCGGGTTCAAACCCAGCCCCGGCCAAAACTGCAAAAAAAAAAAAAAAGTCCTTCTGGGCAGTACCTGTAGCTCAAAGGAGTGGGGCGCCAGCCCCATATGCCAGAGGTGGTGAGATCAAACCCAGCCCCAGCCAGAAACTGCAAATAAATAAATAAATAAAAGTCCTTCTGTAAAAGTCCAAACCTTAGGGCAGGAATAGCAGTTGCAGCTTTTAGCAAACTTTCATGTAGTAGGCTGTTCTTCCTCATACCCCCTTTTTATGAGAGGGAGAGTCTCACTCTGTTGCCCAGGCTAGAGTACCATGGTGTCATCACAGCTCCCAGCAACCTCAAACTCGTGGGCTTAAGAGATACTCTTGCTTCAGCCTCCCAAGTAGCTGGGACTGCAGGCACCTACCACAACACACGGCTAGTTTTCTATTTTTTAGTGGAGATGGGGGTCTCACTGTTGCTCAGGCTGGTCTCGAATTGAGCTCGAGGGATCCGATCCTCCAGCCTCAGCCTCCCAGAGTGCAGGAGCCACAGCGACTCATGTCGTCCCTTTCTGAGATCATTAGAAGGAAGCCAGGCTTTCAGGGAATAAGACAGGAAAGAGATGCCTCACCCCATTGCAGGAGGAGAAAGGAAAAGTCTGCAGGTAGGAATTTGCCAAAAACAAACCTCCTTCTTTGAGGCTGGTCTGGCTTCCAGCTGGGTAAAATGGCAGCTTGCAACTTCATTAATTAAGCCTCCTCTTGGGAGTGTGTCTTAAATAACAAGCAATAAAATAGTCTGGGAGTGGACGTGTTTAATGCAATTGAGGTTTATTTAAACTTATGCACCTTCCTCACTGATTCTTTTACTTCCTCTGTCCTTGAAACATAAGCAGCCCTAAGGACTGGCCCCAGGTCCCCTTTCCTGGGCTTTCAGCATGGAGCACTCTCACCTTTTCAGCTTTAAGGATGACAATTGCGAGGCCACACTCCAAATTTCCCTCTAATCCAGGGGTTGGCAAACTTATTGTTATTGGGGGGGGGGGGGAAACTTTTCCTGAGAATATCCAGATAGTAAATATTTTAGGTTTTGTGGGAGATATGGTCTCTGCTGAAACTACTCACTTCTGCCTTGACAGCCAGAAGGCAGCCAAAGATAATATGTAAATGAATAGGTGTGGCTATGTGCCAATAAAACTTTATTTATGAACACAGAAATTTGAAGTTCATGTACTTTTCCCTTGCCACAAATCATTCTTCAAGTTTTTCCTCTAACCACTTAAAAATGTATAAACTCTTCTTAGCTGGTGGGTCTTAGAAAAGCAGCCCTGTTTACTCCCATTCTGACCACCTTCTTCAAGTTCCAGGTCTCCTGCTGTCAAAAATCCCCTCACACTTGTGGTCACTAATGTAAAGATTGCGCTGTGTTTATGCACCCTACAAGGTAGCTGTTCTCTTGACTCTCATTTCTCATAGGATACCAGAATTTTCTTTTTCTTTCTTTCTTTCTTTCTTTCTTTCTTTCTTTCTTTCTTTCTTTCTTTCTTTCTTTCTTTCTGTCGTTCTTTCTTTCTTTCTTTTTATCTTTTTTCTTTTTTTAGACAGGGTCTCACTCTATTGCCCTAGGGTCGAGTGCCACGGCATCATAGTTTATAGCAACCCCAAATACTTGGACTCAAGCCATCCTCTTGCCTCAGCCTCCCGAGTAGCTGGGACTACAGGCACCCTCCATAATGCCTGGCTTTTTTTTTTTTTTTTGAGAGACAGAGTCTTGCTCTGGCTCAGGCTGGTCTCCAACTCCTGAGCTCAGGCAATCCACCTGTTTCACTCTCCCAGAGTGCTAGGATTACAGGCATGAGCTACTGCTTTTAGTCCCAATACCAGAATTTTCTTTTCTTTCTTCTTCTTTTTTTTTTTTTTTTTTTTTTGAGACAGAGTCTCACTATGTCCGCCTGGGTAGAGAGCTGTGGCATCACAGCTCACAGCAACCTCCAACTCTTGGGCTTAAGTGATTCTCTTGCCTCAGCCTTCCAAGTAGCTGGGACTACAGGCGCCCGCCACAATGCTTGGTTATTTTTTTGTTACAGTTGTCCTTGTTGTTTAGCTGGCCTTGGCCAGGCTTGAACCTGCCAGCCTACCAGTGTTTGTGGCCGGCACCATAACCACCGTGCTATGGTCACCAAGCCCTGAGAATTTTCTTTTTCTTTTTCTGAGATAGAGCCTCAAGCTGTCGTCCTGAGTAGAATGTTGTTGCATCACAGCTCACAGCAACCTCCAACTCCTGGGCTCAAGCAATTCTCCTGCCTCCACCTCCCAAGTAGCTGGGACTATAGGCACTTGCCACAACGCCCGGCTACTTTTTTTTTTTTTTTTTTTTTGGTTGCAGTCGTCATTGTTGTTTGGCAGGCCAAGACTGGATTCGGACCCGCCAGCGCCTTAGCTGCTTGAGCCACAGGCGCCGAGCTTCCAGAATTTTCTTAGAGTCCCAGACTGGAACCAGAGGGTCACTTGGTTCCCATGTGTCATCCATTCTGCAAAACCAGCATCCATATACAATGCATCCAGCACCTGTCCCTGTCCCCTGCTTCCAAAGTTCTGTATACCCAAGTTAATTCTTGTAAAGCAAGCTTTTCATCAAAGAACCTCCATCATGGTGTCTCCAATGTCTTGCACACACTAACCCGACCTGCAGCACCCTCCCCTTGTACAGATGCAGGTTTTCCTCTGAGAGGGTTTTCTATTTTCACCTACACTATCGCCCTACACTGAGTTTCTGTGCAGACCAAAATAACTCGCCTTCAACAGGTGAAATTAACATGGCAAGGGACGGGGAGGAGGCTCCTACCTCTATGACTTTGCTCCTGGACTTCTCCCCCATGAAATTCTTTCTCTGCATCGATGGACCTATAAAAGGGCTCATGACCAACCATACTGAGATACCCCTTTGAAACCACTGTCATAAATTGATGAAAGGGTACAAAGTAAAAACTAAAGTCCTCCCCCACTGCCCTGCAAAGGAGCAGACTTAGCTAAGAGAATGAGAATAGTCAGCCATTGCTTCTCTCATTTGCTTGATAATAATCAGTGTTGCCTCTGTTTGCTTCTTTATCCTGGAGTGGTTTTTGAGATATCTTCCAGGTCCTGCATCCCAGTAAGGGACTCACCCAGACCAAGGAACTGACTCGGCTGGTCTTGGACCCTCCACTCAGGGTTCTGCATTCCGCCATCTCACCTAGGTAGACAGCAGCCCCGACCAAAGGACGAATGGTTCCACCCTGAAACCAGCCAATCAGCAGACCCAGACTGCCTAATATTTTGCCAACAAAAACCTTGTCACTAAAAACCCTGCCTCCCCAATTGTTGCAGAGGCAGATTTGTTGTTGTTGTTGTTGTTGTTGTTGTTGTTGTTGTAGAGACAGAGTTTTACTATATCGCCCACAGTAGAGTGCTGTGGCGTCACACAGCTCACAGCAACCTCCAACTCCTGGGCTTAGGCGATTCCCTTGCCTCAGCCTCCCAGGTAACTGAGACTACAGGCATCTGCCACAACGCCCGGCTATTTGTTTGTTCCAGTTTTGCCAGGGCTGGGTTTGAACCAGCCACCCTGGGTATATGGGGCCAGCGCCCTGCCCACTGAGCCACAGGTGCCACCCAGGGAGGCAGATTTGAGAGAATTCTCCTGTCTCCCCCCCAACACTTTCTATGACCACCTCTGTCTCTGAATAATTGGCTTTCTCTTGGGCAGCAGCACCTTCACAAACATTGGGGTGGTTACCAGAAAAACACTCACAGTCACTAGTGTTTGTGACAGATGCTATGGATCACGCCTGTAATCCTAGCACTCTGGGAGGCTGAGGTGGGAGGATTGCCTGAGCTCAGGAGCTCAAGACCAACCTGAGTAAAAGGGAGACCCTGTCTCTACTAAAAATTAAAAAAAAAACTAGCTGGATGTTGTGGCGGGCACCCGTAGTTCCAGCTACTCGGTGGGCTGAAGCAAGAGGATTGCTTGAGCCCAAGAGTTTGAGGTTGCTGTGAGGTATGATGACATCATGGCACTTCTCCCAGATCAACAGAGTGAGACTCTGTCTCAAAAAACAAATAAACAAAACAAGTGTTGGTTAGGATGTGGAGAAATTGGAACCCTCCTCCACTGCTGATAAGAATGTAAAAAATGTAAAATGGTGAGCTGCTTTGGAAAACAATCCAGCATTTTCTCAAAAGGTTAAACACAGAGTTACCATATGTCCCAGCAATTCCACTCTAAGATATATGCTATAGCAAAATGAAAACATGTCCACACGAAAACCTGTACACAATTGTTAATAGCAGCATTATTCATAACAGCCTAAAAGTAGAAATAGCCCAACAGCTGATGAATGGATAAACAAAATGTGGTCTATCCACAAAATGGAAGATTATTAGGACATAAAATAGAATGAAGTTCTGATACATGTGCATACAGTGTAAGTGGATATTGAAAACATTATGATAAGTAAAAAGTCAGACACAAATTCCCACATATTATATCATTCCATTAATATGTAATGTCCAGAATAGGCAAATCTCTAGAGCTTGAAAGTAGATTAGTGGTTGACTAGGACTGGGATGGGAGTGAGGGGTGCAGAGAAAATAGCAGGTAACTTGCTAGTGGGTTTAATGAATTATCCAAAAATTGATCGCGGTTAGCTTGGTGCCTGTAGCTTAAGCGGCTAGAGTGCCAGTCACATACACCAGAGCTAACCGGTTCCAATCCAGCCCGGGCCTGCCAAATGACAATGACAACTACAACCAAAAAAAAAAATAGCCGGGTGTTGTGGTGGGCACCTGTGGTCCCAGGTACTTGGGAGGCCTAGGCAAGAGAATTGCTTAAGCCTAAGAGTTGGAGGTTGCTGTGAGCTGTGACATTACAGCACTCTACTGAGGATGACAGCTTGAGACTCTGTCTCAAAAAAAAAAATGGATTGAGGTGATGGTTGTACAACCCTGTGAATACACTAAAAAAATCATTGAATTGCCTTTTAAATGAGTGAATTGTACAGTATATGAATTAGATATTAACAAAACTTTTTTTTTAAAGAAAGGTTTATGGCCAAACCAGATAATTATAATTTGACCTTTAAAGAAAAAGTTAAGTATTTTGTAGCTACATTATAATCTGTTTCATCAGTTGGCATTATAGCCTACCTTGTAATTATTTTCTGCCTGTATTTCAATTACCCAACTACACTGTAAACTCTCACATTTTCAAATGTAAGTGCTCGTGTTTGTTGATTTAATTCAGAACACAATGCTGAGTAATCAAAATAAAGTCAGTAACTTAAGTTTCTGGAAATAGTGGTGATAGGTTATTGAGTGTGGACGTGTCAAACACAGCTCACAGCCACCGCACAGATGCGACAGAAATGAGGAAGTGGGAAGGAGAACAATCTGGAGTTTCATTGCCATTGTTCACCCCTCAGACATGGATCGCTTGGAGTGGGCTAGCTTTCTAGCCTACTGCCCAAAAGAGTGCCTGGAAATTAGGGTATTTAGTTATGCTTATGTTTCTGTTTCCCTATCCAGAAACTATTATTTGGAACTATATATATTTTTAAATTTATTAAGTTGTGTCTTTAACAAATACTGATGAAGAACCTGTGCACACAGCCGAGGACCCAGAGCCTATTTAAGTAAATGTAATAAGCAATAAATAACGTGCTAGTGTGGCTGCTAGCTTGCTGCTTACTCAGCATGCGGGTCTCTAAATTCCATTTGCAAGCAGTCTTCTTCTCAAAGTTTGTA
Organism: Loris lydekkerianus; assembly: GCA_963574355.1. Lineage (NCBI taxonomy): Eukaryota > Metazoa > Chordata > Mammalia > Primates > Lorisidae > Loris > Loris lydekkerianus. The sequence continues at coordinate 10,022 of CAUYPK010157816.1, forward strand.
TTTGGCACATGGTTTCTTGAAAGATGTAAATTAATAAAATGCAAAAGTGTATATTCAACCCATAGTGACTAGCTCAGCAAGAAATTAAGTATTTGGAAACCAATAAAATCCTGTTCATGTTTAGCATGTCCTCTGGAGAGCATCTGTGATCCATCCATAATTATATCCAAATAAATGTTCCCAGCACATGGATTAAAGTATCTTAATAATATTCTAGGGTCCCAAAAGACTTTCTACCCCAATACTATTCAGAGGAAAGATGCAGCAATGTATTAAATTACTGTAAGGTTTGACTACAGAGGAATGCAATGGAAAATCATTTGTCTTTCAAGCATCAATTTGAATGACCTAATTCTCAGCAAGTAAAAATGCAAATTCAAAGCTATAGATAGGCAAAGGAGGGCCCTTGAAAGGCCACCTTGCCTCAGACTTGCTTTACAGCCTCATTTTCAAGGTTACTCCTAGAGGGCCACTCAGAGCCAGGGCAAGCTCCCCAAAGCCAGAGGGCCCACCTACAAGCATGGGGCCATAACTGTAGTTAGTAAAAACAGCTCCCACTTGCTTGGAGTAGCCTCCTTTTGTTTTGCTCCTTGGGAACCCATAATGGTGGTGACCAATGATTCAGAACGTGGAATCCTAGCTGATCACATTGGCTTTGCCTTTGAGACTTAGTTTCCTCTTGCTGCTGTAACAAATTACCATACACTCCGTGGTTTATAAAATAATAGCGCGCATTTGTTATCTCGTGGTTCTGGAGGTCAAAAGTCAGAAATGGCTTTCACTGGGCTAAAATCAAGGTGTCAGCAGGGCCAGTTCCTTGGAAGGTTCTAGGGGAGAACCTTTTCAGTTTTACAGGCCACCAGTGTTCCTTGGTTTGTGGCCCTTTTCTCCATCTTGAAAGCATATCATCTTCCAACTCCACCTCCCTCTTATAGGGACCCACATTAGGCCCACCAAGGTGATCCAGAATCATCTCTCCATCTCAAGATCCTTAACTGAACCACATCTGCAAAGCCCTTCTTCTTGTGTAAGGTTGCATATTCACAGGGTTCGGGGATTAAGATGTGGACATCTTGGGAGGCCATTACTTTGCCACAGAGATAACACAAAGAGGAGGAATCCTTGAATCAGGAGCAGCATCACTATCATTATTGTAATCATGACCATTGCCTTTGAACATCCACCATAGTTCATCATTTCACACCACCTTAAACTACACTGGAGTTAAGTATTTACAGATGACAATGTTGAAGCTCTGGGAGCCTTAATATCTTGCCAAGTATCCCAGAGCTCTTAACCCAGTCCCTTCCTATTGCAGGGCCCGTGATTTTAAACACTATCAGTGAATTTCCTGGTCACTGCCACCATTCCTGTCGGTGCTAGCAAGCACCTTGTCCTCACCTCCCCGCCTCACCTGTCCAGCCTCTTGGTGAAGCTCTGGTATAGCTCCTGGTCCCACTGCCCAACCAATGCCCAATAATTAGCTCAATGGGTAAGGGCAGCACAGGATTTGCCTACCTGCCTGCTTCAGTGGAGGGGGGGGTCAATCATGTGATACTTGTTCAGTGCCCACTATGTACCAGGCCCTGGTGCCAAGTTTACCTGAAACCATTCTGTATATCACTGTTGCCACATCCACAGCAGACTTTTGATTTTAGTAACGCAACTTGTGCTGTACTTTATGTTTTAAAACAAGCAGTTTGTTTGTTTGTTTGTTTTTTGCTGGGTTTGAACCCTCCACCTCCGGCATATGGGGCCGGTGCCCTACCCCTCTGAGTCATAGGCGCTGCCCAAAAACAAGCAGTTATTCATGGCCTGAATTTCATGCATACTTAAAATGAAGACGAAGACAAGGTGTAGATACTGAAGATTCCGTCACTGTCTTTTCTCTACCCAAGTCAATATTCTCTGATTTTTACCTGGTTTGTTAATTTTATGTAATTATAAGTAAAGATCCTTCTTGATTTCCAAGGGATAAACTGAGGCACAGAATAGTTATTTGGGCTCGGTGCTGGCGGGTTCGAATCCAGCCCAGGCCAGCTAAAAAACAATGATAACTGCAGCAAGAAAATAGCCAGGCGTTGTGGCGGGTGCCTGTAGTCCCAGCTACTGAGAAGGCTGAGGCGAGAGAATCACTTAAGCCCAAGAGTTTAAGGTTGTTGTAAGCTGTGATGCCATGGCACTCTACAAAGGGTAACAAAGTGAGACTCTGTCTCAAAAAAAAAAAAAAAAAAAGAATAGTTATTTGATCCAGCAAGAGGAAGAAAAATAACACAGGGAGAATCCAAGTCTGTGGTAGATACTTCTAGAAACCGTGAGCCAGCTCTGATAAATGTCCACATAGAAATGTCTGGAATGATGATCTTGTCCCTTATCTGTGACAGATCAATTGAATTTGCCTGTTTTATTCGGATTATGCCTAGAAATCCTCACAATGCTTTAAAAAATATCTAAATTGTCACTGTCCTGAGATTGGGTGCATGAGGCTGCTGAGTCAAGACATTGTTTATTTTAAAGATGAGAGAGACTTGAGTATGTCTCTCTATTAAGTAGGAGAGACAGAAGAGAGAAAACAATTAAAAACAGAGGAAAAACAATAGCCACAAATTAGAAACAACTCTACCATCAGAAAATGGATAAACAGTAAGTGTCAGATCCATAAAGCAGAACACACTTCTGCTCACAAAATGGATGACTCTCAAAGTCATCACGAAAGGCTGAGACACAAAGGAGTATGTCCACAGGAGTCCGCTTACATGATATTCTGGAAAATGCAAACTAATTTACAGTGACAGAAAGTAGATCAGTGGTTGCCTAAGGTCAGAAGCAGAGAGGAAAGAATCAACAGCAAAGAGACACAGGGAAACTCTCGGGAGGTGACACAAGTATTGTCTTCATGATTGTGGTGCTGGTTTCATAGGAGTGAAAAAGTCAATAAATCGTGTACTTTAAACAGATGTTTATTGTAAATTAATTATATTCCAATAAAGTTGATTTCAAAAAGACAGAAGGAAGGTCCTTGGGGTGCCCTGGACTAGATGAGGAAGCTCTCTGTCGGGGGGGCCTAACCCAGCCACACGTGAACTCTTTTCCCTCCTCCTCCTTTCTCCTTAAGACAAAGACGCACAGAATCTGGCTGGCCCCATCCCCCAGAAGTTCCAGCCAAAAGACCCCAACTTTCCAGGCAAGCTGTGGAATGTGCCCACCCACTACAGCCCCACATAAAAGGGGCAGTCTCTAACTACCCCTGGGCCGGACGCCACCTTTTTGCACTGGCCTGAACATCTCTGCTCCAGTCTGGTCTCTGGGCACCACCACTTACACCCTTCACCCTCTTCCACTGAGAAGGAAGGGAAGGAGGCCGAGGTAGGCATAGTCACAGGTCCATTCACAGATGCGGAGGTGGTGCAGAGAAGAGGGTGACTAGCCACCATTTGTTAGAATGTGTCACAAAACCTCCCCTCAAGGCTGGCCCCAGCAGAGTCTCCTCTTGACATAAACACGAATGTAGCTCACCCCGAGGAGGAGGAGGTCTTCTCACTTCCAGAGACTCACACTGCCACAACTTAATGCACAACGCGTGTGCTTTCCAGGCAGAGTACTTGCAAGCTCTAACCTCCTTTTCCCTCTACACGGTGTTCTGTCACATGGAGTCCCCGAGAGCTCCGAGGCAAACTGGCTGATGTGTCGTGAATGTCCTCTTCTTTGATTTCTTCTAAGTGGCTTTGTAAAAAGTTTCTTTTTGTGTCCCTTTAATCACTGGCAGTTCCAGAAGCCATAAGAACGTGGGAGTAAAGGCTTATTCAGAAGGCTTCAGGCTGAGAGGAGAGCCTGAAAGATAGGGATCTGCCAGCGGCACCTCTGTGGCTGTGGACTCCTTTATTCAACCACTTGCCAGAGTATATCAGACAGAATTTTGCAGTAACAAAGACAGAGCCATAGCCACCAGACTACAAAGACAAGCACAGGCTTCTGGAAATGGCTGTGAGTCTCTGAAGAGATGTTAGCATTTTACTGCTTCCATTTCTTTTTGTGTTTGTTTCCTTTCTGTAGCCACTGGAGATAGGCTGTATTTTTTTTTTTTTACATACCCCAAAGCTAGGGAAATTTTAGTTTAGCATAGCTGGGCATATGAGCCTAAGGCTGGAATTCTTCAGCTAATGGAAGTGCTAGATAGAAATTGTTTTTCTAAGTCATGAAAAATATCCTCCTTAGAACATATTTTCTTAGTGGTTATCTAATATCTGGTGCCTTTTTATATTAACAACAACCTTTTTATCCTTCTGAAAAAAAAACCCAGAAGTTATTAAGGAAAGGAGCCAAAAAACCTTTGTCTAATGTGGTCTAGTTCCCTGAAAATCCTTCACTAGAAGTGAGTCTCTCCTGGAAATTGAAAACTGGTCTGGGCCAGCATGGTGGCTCCTGTTTGTAATCCTAGCACTTTGGGAGGCTAAGGTGGGAGGATTGCTTTAGGAGTTGGAGACCAGCCTGAGCAAGAGTGAGACCCCATCTCCATTAAAAATAGAAAAATTAGCCAGGTGTTGTGGTCAGCGCCTGTAGTCCCAGCTATTTGGGAGGCTGAGGCAGGAAGGTGGCTTGAACCCAAGAGTTTGAGGTTGCTGTGAGGTATGACGCCACAGCACTCCATCCAGGGCAACAAAGTGAGAATCTATCTCAAAAAAATAAAAAATTAAAAAAGAAAAAAAGAGAGAAAAAAAACTGATCTGGGTCCTCACCCTTGCATCATAGCCCCTGCAATTCCTCCACTGTAGCCATTTGGGTTTTTAGAAAAGAATAATAATGTGAAACCCTAAAAAAATATACAAAATGTAGCTATGGCTGTGAAGGTAAGTACATGGCCCTGCAGTGTCCATGTGGGACCTGCCCCTCTGATGAAGTAGTTGCCTGCTCTTCCTGAATGACCACCAAAACACTCATACACTCGATGTTTAAAAGTGAACAGGCTACCGAAGGAATTGAAAGCAGGAACACAAATACTTGTATGTGTATGTTCATAGTGGCACTATTCACAAGAGCCAAGAGATGGAAATAACCCAAATGTCCATCGACAGATGAATGGACAAATGTCATCTACCTATGTGAGGGAAGCTTACTCAGCCATAAAAAGTACTACAGTGCTGATACATGCACGATAGCCTTCAAAGAATTATGCTCAGTGAAAGAAGCCAGGCACAAAAGGCCACGTGTTGTATGATTTCATTTCTAGGAAATGTCCAGAATGAGCAGATCCCTAGAGACCAAAAGCAGACTGTTGGTCGCCCAAGGCTAAGGGCAGAGGGGAGTGAGGAATGACTGCTAAAGGCATATGGTGTTTCCTTTTGGGGTGATGACAAAGTTTTGGATCGTAGATGGTGGTGATGTGACTCATACACTGGGAAACTTTATGCTATGTGAATTTTACCTCAATTAAAAAATATCTGTTTTCTGGCTCGGTACCCGTAGCACGGTGTTTACGGTGCCGGCCACATGCACCAAGTCTGGCGGGTTCGAATCTGGGCCCAAACCAGCTAAACAACAATGACAACTGCAACAAAAAAATAGCTGGGCATTGTGGTGGGTGCCTGTAGTCCCAGCTACTTGGGAGGCTGAGGCAAGAGAATGGCTTAAGCCCAAGAGTTGGAGGTTGCTGTGAGCTGTGACGCCACAGCACTCTACTGAGGGTGGCATAGTGAGACTCTATCTACAAAAAAAAAAATCTGTTTTCTTAAAAATTGCTGAAAATAGATTTGAAGAATCCTCACCACAGAAAAGAAGTCTGTGAGGTTAATTCGCTCAAGATAGCCATTTCACAATGCATACATATTTCAAAACAACATATCGTACATGATAAATATATACAATTTTTATGTGTAAACTTAAATAAATCCAAAAGTCAAAATAATTTTTAAAAAATTTGTAAAAAGAACTTTCCCTCAAAAATAAAATCTTCTCAAGTCAAAATAGGCAGTAGAACTTCTATAAGTTGACCACCCAAGGGACTATAACAAACTGGTCAACCTACAGAGGTGGGCAACATAAGGAACTAGGTCTACTGTTCTGATATATATATGTGGTGCATGTCTGGTCTATGAAAATTAGGTCAAGTTCAGGAGGTGGTCAATGTAGGGAAGTGGTCAACTATGGAGGTTCTACTGTAACTACTCAATACAGTAAAGAAAATGACAATAATAAAAGCCGACTGGCAGACAGGTGGATTTAATTCATTCTGTTAATACTAAGTGAGCTTTCTGTCTCCACCAGAGGAGGAAAGACAAGCAAACAAACGTCACTGCTGTGATAAGGACCGGACAGGGCTGGGGCGGCAGGCAGAGTTAGGAGAGCTGCTCCTCCCAGAGCACCTCCAGCCTGGTAGAAGACAAATATAGACAACATACCTTGTACTGGGAGGCCACACCCTGCCCCAACTTGAATCTCAAGGAAAAGTTAATTAGAAAGGCATGGCAGAATTTAGTTAGGAACTGAAAAGAGTGATAAAGAGCCTAGTAAATATTTACAAGGGCTCAGGAATGGAAAAGTTCTCAGAGGCTGGACTCCTTGAGGCTGAAAGCACAGAGGAGGTCTAAGTTCTAACTGAGAATCAAGAGTCAGGGTTTCCAGTCTCTGGGTGGCTTACTACTTGCCTGTGAACTTGGCCATGCCATGTGACTTTCTGGGTCATAGCTTTCTTTGCTAAGTGCTTCCCAGACTGAGCTGGCATCACACATGTCTGTGGAACATTTAAAACACCAAGATTGCCTTCGGGCTGCAGAAAAGGCTCCTTAGGGATGAACCAGTGGTTCTCGCACTTGTATCCCCTGGGACTTGTTAATCCTCAGAATGCTGGTCCCCACTCCTGAAGTTTCTGATCTACTAGGTCTGAGTGGAGATCTGGAAATTTCCATTTCTAACAAGTTCCTGGTGAGGGTGGTGCTCCTACACATTGGGAACCACTGAGGAGAAATTAAACTAGTCATTACCAAGCCTGGTTGGTCATTAGAATCACCTGAAAATATTTACTAAACAGGTACCAGGGCCCCACTCCATGTCTAGTGAACCAGGCATCCTCTGGCTAAACCCTTCTGTCTAGCTCTGGGTCTTATGATACTTCTGGGAGGTGGCCTGGGGCTGGGCTCCGTGGTGAGTGGGACTTGACAGCTAGGAGGGAAGAACACTAGAATTCTGCTTGGGCCCAAATGAGCAGGAACCAGCTCTGGGCCAGGAATCAGTTATAATGATCGTCTCCAGAACTATGACCCGGCTCATCTTAGACAATGTTTATTAACCACTTGTTGCACTCATTTAGCACCTAAGAAGTGAGGGAGGGAGATACAATAAGAAAAGTGGCTTTTGCAAAGAGGTGCTCTGGAAAAGCCCGAGGAAATTTCACAAAAAATTCCAGTGTCAGTGCTAGTCTGCCAATGTTTATTCTTGTATTCTTTTTATTTTTTCCGAACTAAGTCTAAATAATACTAAGAGCTTTTCAAATAAAAATATTGTGGCATAAATTCCTAAGGAATGAAATCCAAGGTACGGAAGTCTCAGCATGGACTGTCCTCAGATGCCGTTTCACGAGTACCCGGTAGGAGGATTGCTCATTGAATATTTGTTGGTGGAATGGAATGAGGGAGCTGATTCGTTCCCTCTGGTTATGGCTTCGTAATCCACACATCTTATAGCACCAACACAGACCTTCATAGCTGATCTTACCTAGAACAACTCAGGCTGATTATTCAGATGTTTGACTTTGGGGTGTCTGACCTCAGAACATCTGCTAGAACAAAAGCAACAGGCAAGAAGGTCTTGTCCCTTCAGAAAAAAGAAAACAAGCTGGGCATGGTGGCTCACACCTATAATCCTAGTACTCTGGGAGGCCGAGGCGGGTGGATCCCTTGAGCTCACAAGTTCGAGACCAGTCTGAGCCAGAGCCAGACCTCATCTCTAAAAATAGCCAGGCGTTGTGGCACATGCCTGTAGTCCCAGCTACTTGGGAGGCTGAGGAAAAATTGCTTGAGCCCAGGAGTTTGAGGTTGCTGTGAGCTAGGACACCACGCCTAAATAATAATAAGAAAGAAAGTGAGACTCTGTATCAAAAAAACAAAAAAAAAGAATTTTTGTTAAATCAGTAGATTTTAGCTGCTTCTGTCACCCCCCCAATAATTATGTGAGAAGATGAATGATTGATTTGTTTCACGATAGCAACCATCTTACTATCTACATGTACCCCATAACATCATATTGTAAGCCTTAAATATACACAATAAAACTTATTTTTTAAAAAACAAAGATCTAGGTTTGACTCTTGGCTGGATCTCAGCTGGCAGGGTGACCCCAGACCAATGAGTGAAGCTCTTCCTGTATCTCTCCAACTTTCCTCTACCAGCTTAAAAGCAAAGACTGCATTTTCCTCTCCAATTTACCTGCTGAGCACCCCAGTATGCTCATGAAATACTTGCAGAACTAGTGTTCTTTGTGTGTGTGGTTTTCGGCCAGGGCTAGGTTTGAACCCGCCACCTCTGGCATATGGCACCCTACCCCTTTGACCCACAGGTGCTGCCCAGAACTAGTGTTAGAAGAAAGAAAAGGACAAAAGAAGACATGACTCTGGAGTTCAGGAGAAATGTACAAATCAGAATTCTTTTATCTCATGTTCTTCTATTTTGTATTTTGCTGGCCTGAGGACAGAAGACACAGCAGTGTTTGTGAGTGTCAGCAGGGAGAATGATGTTTGTGTAAGCTAGTGCGACTCCAGGGAAGTTCGGAGACTTCAGACATCCATTTGCCTGTGAGCCAGCCAGAGAGGCTTGGAGGCTCATGGCCTTGTGTTGTCCATCTTTGAATGCAAAAGGGACACTTGCTGGTGAATTGTTTTCTGGGTATTAACAAATCCTCCGAAGAATGATGTGATGTGCTAACATGTCAGATGGGATTGTGTTTATCACAGGCCTCTGGAAGGTAATTACGAGAAGACTTTGAATAAATGCCACAGACTAGACCATTTCCCTGCCTTCTCCTGTCAACAGGTCCCAGGAGAAAGTTACTATGGCAAACACTCCCTGCTGAAACAGTAGTCAAGTCTGCAGCCCTGGAGGTTTCAGTAGCAACGCTGTTGTGCTCAGAGACATGGCCTTCTGGGATTGTGTCCAAGCTGTAGAAAGACAGCTTGGTATGGGGGAAAGAGTATTTTATAAACATAACTAAAAGAACGGGGTGTTCATTTACAGCACTAGGAAATGAATCGATAAGGGCTGTGACTTGGTTGGATCAGCACAACTGACTAAGTTTCAAGCTCTGATTTGTTGAAGAATACAGATGTTTCCCAACTTGATGGTTTGACTTAACGATTTTTCAACTTTACCATAGTGCAGATCAGGAAATTATTATCATTATAGGGCATAGAGGCCGTTGTGTTTTTCATTTTCACTGCAGTACACAATAAATGTCCTGGGCTCTCCTACACTTGATGATAAAATCGGCTCTGTGTCAAACGGGGACCTACCCTTTGTCAGCTGAGGAGCATTGGCTCTCCGACAGAGAGAGTGTCATTTTCAGGTCATTTCTTGGCACTTTGCATGACAAGTAAAATGTATTACAATTACCTAGGATGCAGGTAATGTGAGAAGCACCATGGTCATTTAAAAAAACAACATTTCATATAAGAAGAGTGTTTCTAAGAGTGAGCCCAAACGTAAACTGTGAACTTGGGATGATGATGGTGTGTCAGTGTAGGTTGATCGTAACAAATGTGCTTCTCTGGTGGAGAATGTTGATAGCGGGAAGGGTGTGTGAATGTGTTATGTGATATATATGATATATCAAAACTTTCTGTGCTTTCTACTGAATTTTTCTGTGAATCTAAAATTGCTCTAAAAAATAAAGTTTATTAATTTTTCTTTTTAAAAAGGGAGTGTTTAACCAGAAGACGGAAAACGTACATCTTAGTATGGAAATCACAGAGCCCAGCAGTGACCAGAAGTTTCAAACTTTTGGGCTGAGAAATCAAAAACACAAAGCTGAATGGGGGACACCACCAGGATCTATATTAGTTGCACCCTCAAAGCCACAAATTAGTTAGGGCATAGTCAAGACTAAAACCCATCTCTCAACCTTGACACTGCCTCGTCAAGTTCACTTTTTATAATGGTGATTTCTGCCATCTTTTGCAAAGCATTTTCAGAGTTGTTATCGCATTTCATGGCAGATAAACAAGGGCAGATATTTGTGTGCCCATTTTATGAATGAGGACAAGGGGGCTAAGCTGATGATCTGGCCCAAGGCCATATACCTGGAAGTAACATAGTTGTGACTAGAACCTTGTTCTGTGGGACACCACCACCTTTCATAGGTCAGAGAAGGTTTCTTTTCTCTCTTTTTTTTTTTTTTGCAGTTTTTTTGGCCGTGGCTGGGTTTGAACCTGCCACCTCCTGTATATGGGGCCAGCGCCCTACTCCTTGAGCCACAGGTGCCGCCCAGAGAAGGTTTCTAAATAGTGAGTCACAGCCTAGCCCTTGATGTCTGCTGGGCACAAGCTCATTGTTGGTTTGGTTTTATTCTATGTCCCTCATATGCTTTGACAGGACCTCCATTTGAGCAGGGGACTTGCTCAAGGAATATTTAAGTCTCTTGTTATCTACCACCAGTTCCCGTGTGGAGTTTCTAGTTTCCATTTCTAACTTTTGATACCCACTCTTAGTAAATAAGAAAAAAATAGTCTATTTTTATCAAATGACTCAGATGTCTCTGGAAACGTTTACAATGCTTGGAATGTTGTGTTTTAATAATTTCCTGATCTGCATGCAGTAAGGCATTTTAATGTAAGAGTTAATATGCAATTCCTCATCGTTGTGGAGTTTAAATTTTACTTTACACTTTTTTTGCATTTAAATTTAATCATAGTCAATACTCAAGTGAGCTGGATTTTCTATAACTTCCTCAGCTTATTGCTTATTTATAGGGAGCGCTCTTGGCTTATCTTCCTCCCCCATTCTCTTCAGCCTCAAAACCTTTCTTCTGAGCTAACGGTTTCCTGCACTGGTGTCTGGATATGCAGAGCCTGCTCCAATGTCTGCCATGGAAAGTTCTTGTCTTTGATGAGGTCATCTGCACAAGGGCATTCTGGAGTTACGGAGTCAGAAGATAGTAGTTCCAGACCACAGTGCTCCTTACATTGGCCTTGTAATCTTGTAGCAAAAAAGAGCATGGGTGTTTAACAATTTGCATGCCCTTTGACTTAGCAATTACACTTCTTACATTTATTAGAGAGAAAGAATATGCCCAGAGGTTTGGCTGTAAGGATATTTACCAATGCAAATTTTTACAAGAAAAGAAAGTGTTTAGGACTCCTCAGTGGACTGAGCATTTGTGTTTCTCCCCAAATTCATATGCTGAAGCCCTAACCCCCAATATGATGGTATTCAGAGGCAGGGGCCTTTGGGAGATAATTAGATTTAGGTGAGGTCATGAGGGTGAGGCCCTCATGATGGTATTGGTGTTTTTATAAAAAAAGGAGAGACCAAAGCTTGCTCTCTCTCTCTACTCTCTCTCTCTTTCTTTTTTCTGTCTGTCTCTCTACTACACGAGGGAGGATACAGCAAGAAGGTGGACATTGGCAAGCCAGGAGGGTGACCTCACAAGGACCCTTGATCTTGGACTTCCCAGCCTCCAGAATAGTGAGACATAAAGGTCTGTTGTTGAAGCCACCCAGTCAATGGTATTTTGTATAACAGTCAGAGCTAAGACACATATGATAAAGTAGTAATTTTAAAATAATAATAATTTCACAAACCAGAAGGCTTGTTAAATAAAACACAGATTGCCGTGCTCCCTCTACACCCCCTGAATTTCTAATTCAATAGATCTGAGATGGGGTCTGCGAATATGAATATTTCTGCCAGGTTCTAAGGTGATACTGATGCTGCTGAGAGTTGGACCCTATTTTGGGAACTGTTGCTACACAAGTGTACATAATAATAGAGTCTTCATATCACTACCCTTAAAAGGCAGTTTGTGGGACAAAAAGTACTTTCAACCTATTTTTGTATATCAGTAGCAATATTTTAAAAATGGAACAGTGGTTAACGAAGTTATCATTGAGTAATAAGATTAAATGTGGGAGGTACATGGTGTCTCCCCCATCCTCATCTGTTGCATCAATTCAGATCTCACAGATCTGGGTTGAATCCATCCCTAGCTCACATCTAATGCATAAGCGTGAGCAAATTAGCTAGCCCACAGCCACCACGAGGTCCTGGCCAACGCACAGATAGTGACACCTACCTCAAGGGGTGATTTTGCCTATTAAGGGAAATAATGTAATATTCATTTATTTCATTCACTTAACAAATATCTAAGAGCCCTTACACCCCTTACTGTGCCCTGGAAACTAGGCTGGGAATTGGAGGTGAAATGGTGACTACTCAGTGTTTTGACTTCATACAATTTCAAGGTTATTGAGAGGAAAAGACACACAACCCCCTCGTCCCCTGTACCTCAATGAAAGCACATCTTAATCCGAATTTTCCCAGTCACTGGTTAATAGGGGTCTTTTCTGGATTCATTTAAGGAGCCAGTGATTCCAGTAGAATTTGATCTAAACTAAACTTCTGAGGAACAGGCTTGCTGTCAGAGAGAGTGAAGCGCCCCTCCCATTCCTGGGGCCTGCAGGGGGGACCCTGTCTCACCCTGGGTAAAAAGACTATCCCTGCTTTACAGAGGGCTGCAGGGAATTAAAATTTCATGACAGACAGTCCCTAGATTCCCTCATGCAATGCGAGTCTTACTTTTTATTGAATTCTCCATCCACAGTCCCTAAAGTGAGAAAAGTGCCCTTCCTCTTCCTCCCCCTCCCAAGAATCTCGCAGTAAATGCCTTCTCCTCCATCAATGACGGCACTTCAGGCACATTTCTTGATATGACCCAATTTCAACAAAAGATTGAGTGTTTGAGATCCTCCAGATCAGACATGTCTTTGAAAAGCCACACAGCACAGGAGAGCACAGAGATGTCTTGCTAACAGAGAAAGAGTGGTTGGAGCTGTGGTCACAAGGAAACTGGCCCTCCCAGTGGGGAGCAGGGGACGCCCCAGGATATGGTTTGCCACGGGCAGAGCCTCCCCTTCCGGGGCACTGCCCTTCTCGGTCTCCCTCAGGGCCTGACCTTTGCTTTTATCTTTTGATGATGCTGGTTGGTGCCTGGGAGGTGAGGTAGCAGGCCGTGGATGTGCTTTCCTGCCCTCACTCCATCTCTAGGCCTCTAACTACAGAAAGGAAGGAGGAAGGGGAGGAAGCTGGATCGGTCCTTACAAACAAAACCCAAGCCATAAAACTCCAGGAGCGGAAAAAATGAAATAATTGCTATATTATAGACAGAGATCATTTTTCACTAGGAACCTTAGTCTTTATATTTTCTGGCCTTTCTTGAACTTCCAGAAGAAAGTTGTAAAAATGCTTACCAAATGTCTTTGTGGAAGGAAGGAAACCACTCATGAGACAAGGGTCAATAAAAACCCAGGTGGCTGTCATACCATGTTGTTTCCATTTCAGGTACTATTAATATCAAGGGGAAAACTATGGTGAAAAGGCACCCTTGCAAATTTATGAAAGGCAGAGTCAACTTTGCTACAGGACTCTAGTTCTATAGCAAATAATTAAAAAGATAACTAGCCTAAGAACCCGTTTTTTATATTGACGTATAATTCACCTGCCATAAAATTCACCCTTTTAAGGCTGAGTGTGGTGGCTCACTCCTGTAATCCCAGCACTTTGGGAGCCCAAGAAGGGAGAATCTCTGGAGGTTAGGAATTCAAGACCAGCCTGAGCAAGAGTGAGACCCCCTCTCTACGAAAAATAGAAGAAATTATCTGCGTGTGGTGGCAGGTGCCTATAGTCCCAGTTACTTGGGAGGCTGAGGCAGGAGGATCGCTTATGCCCAGGAGTCTGAGGTTGCTGTGAACTATGATGCCCCGGCACTCTACCCAGGGGGAAAGAGTGAGACTCTGTCTCAAAAACAAAAACAAGCAAACCAAAATCCACCCCTTTGATATGTACAATTCAACGATTTTTAGGATGTCCACAAAGTTCTACAATGATCACCAGTTTCTAATTTCTGAATATTTTCATCAACCCCATACCCATTAGCAGCCACTGCCTATTCCCCTTCCCCCTCCCGCAAGAGCAATGACTAATTTTAAGGCAGTGAAACTATTCTGTATACTGCTGTAATAGTCGATAACGTATCATTATATATTTGCCCAAACCCATAAAATGTACAACCCCAAGAGAGAGCCCTAATGTAAACTACGGACTTTGGGTGATAATGATGTTTCATTGTAGGTTTATTGATTGAACAAATGTCCTACTCTGGTGGAGGATGACAATAGCAGGGCAGGTTGTGTGTGTGGGAACAGGGGGGACATGGGACATCTCTGTACCTTCCTCTCAATTTTTCTGTGAACCTAAAACAAAGTCCATTTAAGCAATTTCTGGTAGAGTCCTGGGCACTAACAGTGTGCTCATAAATACTTGCTGATAACCAGGCTATTTTCCTCTAACTTTCGGGTCTCCTCCCTGCAAGGCATTTAACCTCAAAATGCTGTGTCTGTATGTGAGGAATCTGATTAAGATGTATCCGAACCATTATTTTAGCTCAGTTGCCTCTCACCAGTCCAGAGCTTCTCTTCCTCATCTGAGATGGGGGAATTAGCCTAGCTCATCCCTTTCAGCTTTCACAGTCTGCGAGCTGGGCGCAATTCTACACAAGTCAGGTAGGAGGTCAGCCCCCCAAATGTGACCTATCCTCTTCTGTTTCCACCCCAAGAACATGTCATAGTCCAGTAACCTTATTTTTAAAATCAAAATGGAAGGTTTATGATTAAAAAAGGATTTTTTTATATTTGAAAAGCTGAATTCCCCAGCATCATCTATGTCTGATATAGAAAAATGGGAACATTTAGAAATATATTAGAAAGAAAACTAAAATCTCTATGTATCCTTCTCACTCAAGATAGCCACAGAGAACAGTTTTGGTGTGATTTTCCTTTTAGTCTTTTTTGAAATTTTTGGAGACAGAGTCTCACTCTGTCACCATAGCATCATTGTAGCTCACAGCAACCTCAAACTCTTGGGCTCAAGTGATCCTCCTGCCTCAGCCTCCCGAGTTGCTGGGACTACAGGCACCTGCCATAATGCCTGGCTAGTTTTTTTTTTTTTTTTTAGAAGAAACAGGGTCTCACTCTTGCTTGGGCTGGTCTCGAACTCCTGAGCTCAAGCAATCCACAGGCCTCAGGCTCCCAGAGTGCTAGGATAATAGGCACGAGCCACTGTGCCTGGCCCCGAAAATATTTATTTTCAGGTCTATCTTCTTTCCTAGACTGTAAATACCGTATGTTTTACTTGTCTTCCTAAAGCCTGGCATTTAGCAGGTATCCAATAAATGTTTGATGTGATAAATTAATTAACTAAGTTTGCATGGCAGAGTATTTTTGATTCCAAAATATTTCTATAATTTATAGAAATAATAGGGCAAAGTGCTTGGAAACAGTTGCTTCATGTCAAGAACAAATCTTAGTTTGGGAAAATAAACACATGCTTAATCTTGAATAGCTGGGCATTGGAAGATAATTTTTAAAGAGTTTATTTTGCGCCTAGGGGGGAGGTTATAGAGGCCATTGTGCTCACACATGAAAAGCCAGAGGCCAGAATTGAGAACCCTGGGCTTCCTTGGAGAGGGCGGCATTAGTTGACTTATCAAACTCCTGTAGATACAGCTCTTCATTGCTTCATGCACATTGTTCAACTGCAAGTAATTGAAAACCCAACTGGAGTGGCTGAAACCTAGATGGGTTTTTTCTCATGTAACAGAAGTTTGGAGGTAGGCAGTTGCCAACGTTCAGATGGAAGGGCACTGCCTCATCACGGCTGGGCTGGTGCCTCTGCTGTTCTCTTGCCCTTTGCCTCATTCTTAGGGTAACAAGCATCACTTCTGCATTGAAGGCAGGAAGAAAATGGGAATAGAAGAGGGAAAGGCCACACCAGCTGGCTCGGTCTCTTTTTATCAGAAAAGCAAAAGCTCGGAGATGACTTCTGCTTCAGTCTCATTGCCAAGAATCAGGTCACAAGGCCACTCCTAGCTACAAGAGGGTCTAGGGAACAAAGCCCAGCATGCTACTTCTGCAAAAAGAATTAAGGTCAGGTTAGCATGGAAGAAGGAGATGAACAGATGTTGATATGCAGCTAACAGTATTTGTCAAACACTTCCCTGCTACCCCACAATTGTGTGTCTCTTTGTCTCAGCTGGGAGGTAATGTCTGTAAAGCACCCTTGTCAGTTGGCGTCCGGAGTAGGGGGATCTTTACTAACAATGATAACTACGTTTATTATAACTGGCCCTCTTAGCACATATTTTTGTTTGGTTTCAAACCAATCCTGTAGAGTAGGTAAGTTAAGTCTCGTCATTCCCACTGTACAGAAAGGGACCAGAGCCTCAGTGCAGGTACGGCTGCAGGTACACTGTATTTGAACTGAATTCTTGTGCCTTCAAAACCTGTAGCAAGAGCTGCATTTCTGCTTCTGCCTGCTCCACCAGCCCCACGTGTTGAACCTTTGCTAAAGTAATATGACTTAAAATGGTAAGAAATCATCAGGGTCAATTAGAGTGGGCGGCCTGTGGAAGACAGTGAGTCTGTGTGTGCTTTCCTCTGCCCAAGCTGGCCTGGGGGCGCTGGGGTTTGTTCCTTACAACATCCTAAAGGGCTTTCTGGCTGCGAGCCTGGGCTAGACTGAGGAGCTGCAGCCAGTCAGACCCCTCACGACTTCAGATTACAGTAGAACATTGACGATCCACTGCAGATTGCTGACTTATAATCAAGCGAGATGCTGGCAGAGAGGGGGCCACCTTTGCTTTGGGTACATAGCACAAGCTTGCTTTGAAACGGATAAGGACAGATACTGCACTTGAGCTTGGCCAAAAGTCCAAGAAACGATAAAAGCTTGCTTTTAGAAAAGCCAGTGCTTCGAGATCTCCACTTTGAAATGTTGGCTTTTTCCTTTAGGTTGCTGAAGCTTTGGAGGGAGTTAGAAAGGAATTTCAGTGACCAAGGCCAATAAAACCCCTTCCAGGGTGGCGCCTGTGGCTCAAAGGAGTAGGGCGCTGGCCCCATATGCCAGAGGTCGTGGGTTCAAACCCAGCCCCAGCCAAAAACTGAAAAAATAAATAAATAAAATAAAAATAAATAAATTCTCACATTTAAAAAAATAAAAAATAAATAAATAAATAAAACCCCTTCCACTAAACTATAGACAGAAGGCCTTTGTGTGGTTCCAGTTGTAAATAAGTGAAAGGATGACTGCACGTTCCGCATGTCATGCCAAAGAACTGTCTACCAAGCCCATCCAAGGGTATTGAGTTCTCTAGGGAAATGCATCTTGGTTTGACTTGGTATTTGCCATTGATTGCGATCTGAACTCTATGAAGGCAAATGTTAACTTGTAGTCTGATAAATTCCAAATGATTTTTGTAAAGAAGAGTTGCATACTTTCTGTTTGGTTAAAAAAAAAAAAAAAGCAAACAACCCAAGAGTTACAGTTTTATTGCCTTGTAGACCATAAAACAGTTGTTTATGTGTGCAATTGTATTTTAACATTTTTTACCTCACTGACTATACAAATAGACAGTCACACACACACACATATCAGTCTTTCCTACATGTGGGTTTCCTCACTAATGAATTAAGTATGTCTTTGATATATGTTCACTGTACATTTGTATAAAGGTCATGTTTCTAGCTTTTTGAAGTTTGCTTTGGCAGTGCCTTGGCAATTCTTACAGAGAGAATCAAGTGTAGATTAAGGAGTTTAGCTATGTGAAGATTATAAAGTGCAAAGAGAAAAATCTCACTGGGAGTAGATGTGCTATTTAACTTGATCCTTGCCTTCAGCTGTTCATAAACACTGCCTAGAAGTTATTCCTCACAGTGTATTGGTGTTGGACTCCAGAAGAAAATAAAGATAAACAAAACAACGCAAAAAGAGAAAGCCTTATGCAAACAAATGGATGAACACAGAAATTACAATTTTAGAAATGAAATGGAATCCGGTAGGGGTAGCCACGCAGACAGCATCTTTCTTGCTTCTAAATTATGTCTCGTTGCAGATATTTATTTTTTTTCCAAGCCCAGAATCTATTTTCAAGGCCATGTGCATTGGATGAAATTTCTATTGCAAAGAAAAATAAGCTACATCAAGTATATTTCATCCCAATCTCCACAGCAGTCCTTTCCTCCTCCAAGCAGAAGACACGCAGTGCAAAGATCCAGAAGCTAATGACCTCAAATGAATGCCAATCCCAAGTGGCCTTTGCTTGTCCTATTTGATGCCTCTAGAGAACCGATGGGGACTTGCTTGACTTGTAGGTTCTAGAAGCAGTTGCTTGGGACCTAGTAATAAGGAATTAGAATTGTATTTATTTCTTTATTTCAACTATCTTGGTAATGAAGCTGACAGAGTCTGGTGAGGCAGAGGAGTATTTGAGAAATAAACAAAATATGTCCAGCTATTAATTGTGTGTGTGTGTGTGTGTGTGTGTATGTGTACAAGAGGGCTCCTATTTGAGGCTACCCTGCAGTTTGGGCACTTCCCCTTAAACTTAAACAGAGATAATTGAAGATTCATTGCTTTGTTGGTAAATGTGTTATAAGAATAGTAACCACTTAGACCACATGTTCATATGAGCTCCTGCAGTCCCTGACCACATGTTTCCACTGCCAGGCAGTTGCATGTGGGGAGACTGGGAGTGTCAGGACAGTTGGTTTGTTTCATTCCAGTGGTGTTATTCTTCCTCGAAAGAACCCCTAACCTACAGGGCTTCCAGGATGGCCCACCAGGTGGGCCACAGGAAAGAGCTCTGGGAATAATCTATGTGGAACTTCTGTTCCACATGCTATGTACAATTTACAAGTACCTATAAATAGTAAATCCACATGACGCTGCTGTCATTTATGCCTGCAATCCATTTACTGTCTCTGTCATCTTCTGGACCCTCAAACAATCTGGCTTTTGTTCAAAGAAAAAGACTATGAACCATGTATATAATCATCAGATTTTTTTTAATCATTGGTGTTACCTAACATAACCTAATGACCTAATGACCTAATCAAGACAAATAATGGTTTACATCCTTTCCCCACAGCCATCCCTCTTACAGAATAAAGTCACCAGGGGCAATTTGACTTAAATGATCCAGGAACCAGACTGTCGGGGGAACTTCCTACTCCCCCAAATCTCCTGGCAGTGTTCTTTCCTTTTCTAGAACAGTAAAATGGAGGGGTAAAGACAAAATGAACTACTTCCCATTATCATCAAAGGCTTCTCTGGCAGTCATTCTTTTCCAGACTTTTGAAGCACATGACAGTCACACATGCTGGAACGCAAGCTCCAGGGAGAAAGTGACCCTCCCCTTCTCCCTAGCTCCTAGGCTGCTCATAAAAATGTAGGTGATCAGTAAGCAGTAAATGTTCAATTCGAGAGTGATAAGCTAAATGACATTGTTTCCTTCCTGTTAATTCTCTCTCTTTTGGAATAAGACTGAGTTGGGACAGGCTCCTTTGAGATGATGGGTATGCTAATTACTCTGATCTGATCACTGAACATCATATGTATTGAAACATCAGTATGTACCCATGAATACATAAATAATTATTTGCCAATTAAAACATTAAAAAAAGAACAACTGGTACTTCAGACTGAGCCAAAATGAAAGAAATAAGATTAGTTGTTCTGTGTACCCCCAAAATTCCCCCATACAAGAGCACTGGTGGTCAACTGAGAGCCATTTTGTCCCCAAGAAACATTTGGCAATGTCTCAAGACAATTTTAGTTGTTGTCCATGCTCCTGGCATTTAGTGGGTAGAGGCCAGGGACTCTGTGAAACATCCTGGACTGGACAGGCCAGCAGCACCCCTGGCAAAGAATGATCCAGCCCAGAGCATCAATAGTGGCAAGGGTGAGGAAGCCTGCAGAAGAGGAAAGGGATCTGTCGACTGCTTTCTGCATTGGTTGAGACGTTATGGGAACGAGGGCCACCACTACAAGAAAAGCAAGTGCCTTATTCCTTGGGCATGGTCTTTAGAGGAGCAATCCACAGCTCCTGTGGGCATGGCAGCGAGAAGTTACCCAAGCTGCAATGGAACGGTTCTGGGAACTTCGTGGTTGGGTCAACTTCATCAGAAAGGGCGCTCAGGGAATACCCATGCCTCTAAAATTAGTCTAAGCCAAACACCAGAAGGCCAGAAGGGCAAATCGGGTGCAATCAGCACCATATAACTCATCCTGAACTGAACAGAAAGGACTTTTGTGTCGTGTATGTCCCTGCCTGCCCCCAGCAGGGCAGTGAGTTGACAGTTAATGGGCTGTTTCTCTGTGTTATCGCTCTTGTGGACAGAAATGTGAAAAGCAAAGCTGAAGGGCTTGGAGTTCTGAGCTAGAGTCGCTTACCAGCAAAAACCAAAACCAAAATCAACCACTTGTCTGTATTTTTGAATATGACTGTGTTTCTCTTTCAATCAAAGTATTAAGCATGGAAAACAAGCAAAAATATGCCAGTGGATGTGCCTCTTTATTCTATATGTAGTTTTAAAACTAAAATTGTAAAAAAGGTCTACAAATTGGCACTACAACAGACATCAATAGCTCAGCCCTTGTGACATTGCAATTTGCTCACTTGGTATTATTCTTGCCCTGTTTTTGTTCTTTTCTCCAGAATGTTGTGCTTTTATTGTTAAGCCACCCGGAGATGTCCTTGATCAAGCAGGGTGTTGTGACATAGACTTGAATTCTTAAAAGCACTACCTACCCCTCTAGCCAGTGAAGGGGTGAGGAAAGGTCAGGGCAGAGGAAACGCCCATGCCAGAGATCTGAGGGTTTCTGCGGAGCCATGGCTGTTGCCTCTGCCCTCCCAACCCTCTTCCTCTTCTGACAAAGCCCTTGTGTCTCCTGGTCCCTACTAAAGGAACACGAGAATTCCATCCCATTTTCCCATCTCCTGAAGGAGCAGAGTATTGGGAGTGGTTCTGAGTCAATGTTATTTTTATGGAGTACAAGGCTGTTCCAAAAGTGATTATGATTCAGATGTTTCTTACTGACCCGCTCCCAAATTACACTGTTGGGGCAGAAAGAAATCAATCCTATGGGATCAAAATAGTTTAGTTTATGGTTAATAAACTTACTCTGTGTATGCAATCTGTCAGGTCAACAATTAGGTGATGGTTTTACAGAAGTCGTAAAACAAGAGTCTGAAGTCCGAAAGTCCTTGTGCTGTATGTGCCTTGTTTTAAGTTCCTGCTACTAAGGGGAGGGATAATGAATGAGGTGTTGGGACAAAATTGATTTTGTGACTTTGGAGAAATTCCTACAGCTTAGGCTGTAGAGGCTAAGGGGCACATACATGGTGATGGTGAAAAGGAGCATGTGCCTGGTGGGACCAGAAAGATGCAAAGGAAAGTAAGTTGAGTACATTTAAGGAAAGTAGAATAATTATACATAGCCGAAAAGCATGCATACATTGTCAAATATGCACATTAGAAAGATAAATTCTGCATTTAAAACAGTTTCTGGGCTCAACTGTAACTTGAACTTTACCTAACAAACAACGAAACCTAATCATTGGTGCCCCCATATGGATCTGAAGTAAATTTTTTAAGAAATGAATGTTCATAGCAGCTTTACTTATAATTACCCAGAATTGGGAACAATCCAAATTGTCCACCAAGAGATGAATAGATAAACAAATTATGAAATATCTGCAGGATAGAATATGAATTAGCAATAAAAAGTGATGAACTATTGAAATTAAGAAAACAAAAGCCGTTTCTGGGCTACGCATGGAATTCACCCATGAAACAAATCCAATTACATTCTTTTTTTTTTTTTTGAGACAGAGTCTCACTATGTCACCCTTGGTAGAGTGCTGTAGTGTCACAGCTCACAGCAACCTCAAACTCTTGGGCTTAAGCGATTCTCTCGCCTCAGCCTCCCGGTAGCTGGGGCTACAGGCACCCGCCACAACGCCCAGCTATTTTTTTGTTGTAGTTATTATTGTTATTTGGCAGGCCCTGGGCAGGGCTCGAACCCACTAGCCCCGGTGTATGTGACCAGTGCCCTAGCTGCTGAGCTACAGGCGCCGAGCCCTAGCTACATTCTTGTAGCTACAAAATGAACAAGCCAAAAGGGTAAAGAACTTTGCTGCAAGCCCTTATTAGCATCATTATTACTAGAATAAAAGTTCGTGGTTTAGGAGATTTCGGTGAAATGCATTGGTCAGAATATATTTCTTTACAAAAAAATACTACTTATATTTCCAAACATTTGCTATGAATATGGTCTCATTGAGGCTAAAATAAATAAAGATAAGGGTCCACTAAAGGAATTCAAACAAATGGGAAAACCTAACTATTTGAAGTTGACGTAGGAGGTTGATGGTTTCACATTTTCACAAACTAAAGCCCTAGGAACTTAGGATATATTATGTACTGAAGGCAAATATAAAAACACATTTGTAGAATACCCAGAACGATCCCCAGCTAACAGCTTTGGTTTCTTTTAAAGCTGTCATCACAGAGCAGGCACAGGGACTGACGCCTATAATCCTAGCCTTGTGGGAGGCCAAGGCTGGTGGATCCTTGAACTGAGTTCAAGATCAGCCTGAGCACAACTGAGACCCTGTCTCTACTAAAAATAGAAAAATTAGCCAAGCATGGTGGTGGATAGGTACAGTCCCAGCTACTCGGGAGGCTGAGGCAAGAAGATTGCCTGAGCCCAGAAGTTGAGGTTGCTGTGAGCTATGATGATGCCAAGGCACTCTATCCAGGGCAACAGAGTGAGACTCTACCTCAAAAAAGAAAAATAAAAAATAAAGCTGTCATCACAAACGCAGGAAATCTGGAGTCTATTAGACATTGATTTTTTTTTTTTTTTTTGCAGTTTTTGGCCAGGGCTGGGTGTGAACCCGCCACCTCCAGCATATGGGGCCGGCACCCTACTCCTCTGAGCCACAGGCGCCACCCGACATTGATTTTTAACAGTAGGCTTTATGAGAATGCTGTACCTGACTGTGCTCACATTACTCTATACACAGAAAGGTTTACAATCTACGGCCTGCGGGCCAATCCTGGTTTTGTGCAGCCTACAAAAAGGGAATGATTTTTATGTTTTTAAATGGTGGGGAGGGGGCAACACCTGTGGCTCAAAGGGGTAGGGTGCAGGCCCCATATACGGGAGGTGGTAGGTTCAAACCCAGTCCTGGCCCCCCCAAAAAAAAACCTGCAAAAAATAAATAAAAATTAAAAAAAAAAAATGGTGGGGGGGAAGGAAAAGGAAAAGAATATGTCATGATACATGAAAATTTATTGCAGTTTGCAGTCAGTGTTTATGAATAAAGTCTATTTGGGACACAGCCACACCCAATTGTTTACAGATTATCTCTGGCCACTTTTGAGCTCAAAGGGCAGAGTTGAGTAGTTGTGACAGAGACTGTATGCGGCCTGCAATGCCAAAAATATTTTCTGCCTGACCGTTTACAGATAAACTTTGCTGACCTCTACTCTTAATATGCAAAGACCGGCTTAAGCTGAAAGTAAACACACACAAAAATAATATGGAGAAACAAGGGAGAGAGAGGCGCGCTGCTCATGGATTTCAGAGCCTCTCCCACAGGTCTGCACCAGCTCCCCAGGCTGCCTGGGCCACATCAGTTCAAAGAGGACAGCCCCTGCTCTCAGAAACGTCATTTCTGCTGCGTTAGTTGTGCAAAGCTCAGGTGTGGTTTGCAATTTGATACAGTGATTGAAATTAGTTCTTATTTTAGCTGATTTAGGTTACCTAGGTCACACAACAGATCCAAACTAGCTGGAATATCTGTATAAATGAGAAACAAATGTATAGGAGGAGGGAGCAACCAGTTTTCAGAAGAAAGAGACATGTTCTTTTCCTCCTTGGTAATGAGCTCTCCGGTGCTAAGTGAAAGGAAGGAGGGGGTGGGCCTTCTGGGGATCCCAGCAGGCCCTCCAATCAGGCCACAGGGTATAAGCTGCCATTAGCTGTGAGCTTTGGCAAAAGTTAGAGTTGCCTGTTTGTACTGATACTTTGAAATGCCATGGGGATTTTGGTAATAAACTCTCACGTAACTTCACAGTAGTGAGAAAATGATAACTTTGGGAGTTACCCCATGGTAGCTTCGGTTTTTTTTGATTTCTTTTCTGCATCCTTTTTTTTTGGTTGAACCCTGATGAAATTAGCTTCAAGGCATCAGCAATGCCACCAGTTATAGTCCCAATTCCAAGTGGGGTCTGTGGACCAGCAGCACTGCTACCCTCACAGATCTTGTTAGAAATTCAGAATCTCAGGGCCCCAGAGCCTGCTGCATCAGAATCTGTATTCTAACAGGATTCCCTGACTGTCTGAATATACATTTAGTTTTGAGAAGCTTTGGTTGAAGAAAGTGCACCGGACTTGGGGTCTTAGAGATCTTGTTTCAGAATCGATTGACACTAATTCACTGGGGGCCTTGGGCAAACTTCTCACCATCTCCTTGCCTTGGTCTTCTCACCAAAAGGCTGCCAAACTCACTGCCTTACGTTGGGCTGCTACAACTAAATACCATTGGCTGGGGGGCTTAAACCATAAAAATGTATATTTATTTATTCATGTATTATATATATATATATATTTTTGGGACAGCATCTCTGTCACCCTGGGTACAGTGCCATGGCATCATCATAGCTCACAGCAACCTCAAACTCTTGGGCTCATGAGATCCTCTTGCTTCAGCCTCCCAAGTAGCTAGAACCACAGGCAGCTGCCACAATGCCTGTGTAGTTTTTCTATTTTTTATTTTTATTTATTTATTTTTTTGTCTCCCTCTTGCTCAGGCTGGTCTTGAACTTCTGAGCTCGAGCAATCCACCAGTTTCAGCCTCCTAAAGTGCTAGGATTATAGGCGTGAGCTACCATGCAGGCTAAAACTTTATCTTTTACAGTTCTGAGGCTGGAAGTTTGAAATCGGGGTGCCAGGATGATTGGGTTGTGGTGAAGGCCTTCTGGGCTGCAGATGGCTGACTTCTCCTGGTATCTCCATTTGGTGAAAGGGAGCAAGAGAGCTCTTTAGGGTCCCTTTTATAAGGACTCTGCTCCCACTTATGAGGTCTTTACCTTCAAGACCTATTTTTATCTCAAAGGGCCCACAAGCTGACTGCTAATGTCATCACATTGGGAGTTAGGATCCCAGTATAGGAATTTGGGGAGGGGAAACATTCACAGTACTTTGTAACCACCTTCCCCAACTTTTTGAACAATACTTTCATTGTCAAATAAGACAGTGAACATAAAGCTGCTTGAAAAAGTATTACCTACTCTATGGCTGTGAGAAATCCGAAATGTTAATGGCTAATATCTATAAACCCTTACCCACCACCATCCTTGTTCTGTGCTGACTTCTGAAGATGGAGCTTCCCTTTCTCTCTTACTAAGACTCTCTGATAAGAGTACTATTATTCTTCCCTTGCATATGAAGCAACTGAGCCGTAGAAAAATGAAGAGCCTTGCTTAAGGTCACATACCTAGTTAGTTGCAAAAGTGGAATTTGAGCCTCAAAGGCACATCCTTGTCCCTGCAGTATACTGCTTCTAAAATACAATATTGAAGAGTGACAACAGATGAAGTTATTATCACAGATGGCAGTCTAGAAACCACTGCACAGTGAGAATGAAGACTTGGCATGTTTTAAATTCTTTTTAAAAAATATACAAACAGGGAAGAAAACATGAACAAATAGAAATTTCCTAGAGATTAATAGCCCAGAGCACACGAAGGGACTTGAATGTGTTTATCAAAAATGGCAGCCAACTGGTTTCCATTGTGATTTTGCTTCCAGTACTTACGTGTGAACTTAACATACATACAAGAGGCAATGAGATTTCCAGTTTTGTATCTATTGACGCTCATTGTATTTCTTATTTTCTAATATGTATAGTTGAAGTAGCAACTGAAGGAAGGTCTTAAGAGTTGAAACTTACAGAGTTGACTAGAATCTTACAATTCACTTGTAAAGGGTTGGGGGGTATAGAGATGTTTTGTATGTTTTGCAGGGTCTATCCTGATCCCTTTGGCAGCAGAAACATAAGGTTTGCAAATAGTTCTAAACAAATGTGCTCAAATTTGGAGACTTTTTGAAAACCTTGTATTTCTTGGCTTTGAGCTAATGTTTATATCTTGCTTACTTTGTGCTGGGAACTGCTCTAAAAGCTTTTCAAATATTAACTCAAATACTAACTCTCTCAATAACAATTTTTGACAGGCATTATTATTATTCTAGATTATGAGTTAGATTAATTGGATCATTATTTAGCTGAGGACTCACAGAGAAGTTAAGTAACTTCCCTAACATCACACAGATAACTTATGGTAGAAGTGGATTTTATTTTATTTTACTTTTTTTTTGAGACAGAGTTTCATTTTATCACCCTCAGTAGAGTGCCATAGTGTCACAGCTCACAGCAACCTCAAACTCTTGGGCTCAAGCAATTCTCTTGCCTCAGCCTCCCGAGTAGCTGGGACTACAGGCACCCGCCACAATGCCCAGCCGTTTTTAGAGACTAGGTCTCGCTCTGGCTCAGGCTGGTCTTGAATCCATAAGCTCAGGCGATCCACCCGCCTCGGCCTCCCAAGTGCTGGTAGAAGTAGATTTTGAACTGAAGCAGCTGGTTTCCCATTCTATGCTCATAACTACTACCCTAAAGAGCCTGCTAGGAAAACTAACTCTCAGGGATACTTTCTTATTAAACTTTGGTTATAATGTGGTTTAAAATGTCTGTTTAAAGAATAATCTGGGATGACACCTGTGTCTCAGTGGGTAGGGCGCCGGCCCCATCTATCAAGGGTGGTGGGTTTGAACCTGGCCCTGGCCAAACTGCAAACAAAAAAATAGCCAGGTGTTGTGGTGGGCGCCTGTAGTCCCGGCTACTCGGGAGGCTGAAGCAACAGAATCGCCCAAGCCCAAGAGCTAGAGGTTGCTGTGAGCTGTGATGCCACAGCACTCTTCCGAGGGCAACAAAGTGAAACTCTGTCTCTGGGGAAAAAAAAAAAAAAAAAAAGAATAATCTGAAGGCTGCATTCATAAAACACTGGTGCTTTCGTCTAAAAAGTAAAAAGGAGCGGTTATCATAGCTTTAGAGAGTCCGTGTAATTAAAGACTATGTGGACAAATCATTCAGCCCCCTTCTTAGTATTGTTCTATAGCAATGGTGCTCAAGGTGGGGGCGATTTTGCCCCCCAGGGGGCGTTTGGAGACATTTTTGATTGCAGTGATTTAGGGGAGCAGGGCCGTTGGTACTGGCATCTAGTGGATTGAGGCAAGGGCAGCTGCTAAATGTCCTTCAATGCACAGGACAGCCCTCACCACAGAGAATTATCTAGCCAAATGTCAAAAGAGCTGAGAAAACGTATTCTATGGGAATAAGAGTAGACAGCATTTGTCTACAAGTTAAGAATATACACAAGGGAGGCTGGGCTCAGTGGCTCACGCCTGTAATCTTAGCATGATGGGAGGCCAAGGCAGGGGTGACGTGGGGGAATTGCTTGAACTCAGAAGTTCAGGACCAACCTGAGCAAGAGTGAGAACTTACCCATCTCTACTAAAAATAGCTGAGTATTGTGGCAAGTGTCTATAGTCCCAGCTACTTGGGAGGCTGAGGCAAGAGGATTGCCTGAGCCCAAGAGTTTGAGGTTGCTGTGAGCTATGATGCCACAACCACTCTCCCCAAGGCAACAGAGCGAGACTCTGTCTCAAAAAAAAAAAAAGCATATACACAAGGATCACTAACTAGAGGACGGGGTGGACAAATGCAGTAGACCCTCCATAGCTGACCACTACACTGACCCCTCCTTAAGTTTACCTCATTGTCAGAGGACAGACATGCACCGCGTGTACGTATCAGGGCAGGAGGCCTACTTCCTCATGGTGACCACCTCCATATATCAACCAGCTCATTACAGTCCCTTGGGTGGTCAACTTACAGAACTTCTACTATAGTTACAAAAGTAGGAGGAATGCATGAGAATGAAGACTGTGCAGGGTAGTTAAAAGCACATGGGATGGCCAGGTGCTGTGGCTCACCGGTCATCCTAGCACTCTGGGAGGCTAAGGAGGGTGGATTGCTTAAGCTCAGGAATTCCAGACCAGCCTGAGAAAAAGTGAGATCCCTCGTCTCTACTAAAAAGAGAAAAATTAGCTGGGCGTGGTTGCAGTCACCTGTAGTCCCACCTACTCAGGAGGCTGAGGACAGAGGATCACTTGAGCCCAAGAGTTTGCCGTTGCTGTGAGCTATGATGCCACAGCACTCTACCCAGGGCAACAGAGAGAGAGACTGCCTCAAAAAGAAAAAAAAAAGTACACAGGATGAGTACAAACTCAGCCTTCATCGTGATGCTAGGGCTGAACATTCCAGACCGAGGTTCACCAACAGATTAGAGCCTGTCGGGCAGAGGAAGGAGCAGCCTGGGTTTGTTTGGTTTGGGTTTTGTTTTGTTTGGCTGCTAACTCCCAGACATCTTCTGAGCTCTGGCTTGCCTTATTGCCTGCCTTATGTCTCGGCCTTGAAGGCATTCTGTTTTTCACCCTTTAGGATCCCAATGGAAACTTCTGGAAAACCCAAGTTTAAGCTGAACCAGAATTGAAAAAATGCAGAAAATCTCTGGGGAGGACAGAAAGCCTCAGCAAAATGTGATCAAAAGTAAATGAACTTTTAAACATGTTCAAATCCTGCATTAGGACACAGTATTCAGATTGAGAAAAGTGATGGCTGATGGAAAAACTGTGCTT
This sequence comes from Loris lydekkerianus, assembly GCA_963574355.1. Lineage (NCBI taxonomy): Eukaryota > Metazoa > Chordata > Mammalia > Primates > Lorisidae > Loris > Loris lydekkerianus. Next base: position 38,881 of record CAUYPK010157816.1, read on the forward strand.
TATCTGGGACCATTAAAAGCTTTAAGGAAGCAAAATAGAGCATCAAGGTAAGGAGCTAAATGGTAAAAACCAGAGAAGCGTCTCCATTCTTCCCATCAGTTGTTTGAAAGCAAATGGATGAAAAGATTATTAAATTCTCTGATGCTAAATATTCTCCACATTCAATTTGTTTTTCAGCCTCCAAAGGGGAGAAGTTAAGCCCAAAGCGTTTAACAGTGTAAGCTGCAGATGGAAAATGGACGGGCACATGGCTAACCCGCCTGTGTGTCACCGTGATGACCTATTTGGGTTGTTATCATACATATAACCTCCTCTTCAGCAGCTGTTTGAATTTCTAGATGGAAGACTTAGGGTTCTAGGTTTTCTCTGAATTTTTACATTTCACAGGAATGGAGGAAAGGTAATTTGCCACATGAGTCCCCAAAATGTAGGTGATCTTTGAAACCTTCCTTCCCTGAGTTCAAATTCAAAGTGCAGGAACATGCACCTTTGAGGAAAGTGGGAGTTTGCTCTATGAAGCTATCATTTAGTGAAACCTTGGGTTCCTCTGGGTTTAGTTGCTTTTTTGAGGATTGGGATGGAAGGGTTTGGTGACAAGGCTAGGAGAGAGAAAGAGTTGTCATCCATTCTTCACCTGACCCCCACTGCTGGGAGTTTTGGTCACTGTTGCTCATTTTCAGAGTGCGCATATAAAGTGCTTTGTGCACGTAGATTGCTAATGTATCCTCTTGGCATTCAAGAAGCATCACTGCATGGAAAATAGCTTCCTCTTCACAGGCAAGGCATGCGTCAGAACCATGAGGCTGACAGCCTTTCTGCTTTTTCCTGAAAATAATTCTGGATCCCTCAGAGAAAAATGGTGGCCTATGAGACTCATGAGTCCACTGCATGTAACATTTGCAAAAGACAGTTTCACAAAACAATGAAAATTGGCTCAGAATTTTGCATTATCTCAACTCAGGTTTATATCTTGCCTCTTTAGTTTAAGGGAAGTTTGTTTCCAAGTATGAGTAAAAATTGTTTAAGTGAGATCCTTCTCCTCCTAGAGTGCTATTAAAGTTCTTGGATTTTCTGGAAGTGAGGTCTTACACTCAACCCGATAAACACATTCAAAATCCTATAAAGAACTGCCAATGAACTGCTCTCCAGGGCTGGAAAAGAAAGTCAAGTCTGCAGAAGACTCTGCATTCCCTGTGCACCCCAGCCTTCCAGGCCCAGGGTTTCCTTTCATGTCTAAATCAAACAGCTCAGGGCTCAACCACACTTACACAGGAAATCTTGTATCCATCCTAACATTTCGGAGAATTCCCAGTGCCTTACTTCCCTCCTCCTGGAGTTGGCCTGCCTCTCCTTGTCTCCTCCCCACTCCTGCCCAGGCTCAGGCACTGTGAGTCTTCCTTATCTTAGGTCATATTGGGGCTTCTTGACACCTTTGAAGTGGCCAGCTAATACTCGCTTCACACAAAGACATTTAGCTTAGCTCCTCATTTTCTGACTGAAATTCCCATATTCTTGACCTTAGGAAAAGGAAGGAGAGCAGAGAGGACAACTCAAGGATGTTATTATCATAGGTGAGTTGTAGCCTTTTGTTTCACTGCCTTAATCTCCCTGGTAAGATTACGCCTGAAGGGCTCTATCTGGGCTGAACCATTAGCCACATGAAGTTCTGGGCTAAAATTTTGAGATCACACATTTTCTTTAAGAACTTTATTTGCTTCCTGATGCCAATCACATCCTTATAAACAGGAAAGGTCTCTCTCACACATGAAAGAAAGAAAGAAAGAAAGAAAGAAAGGAAGGAAGGAAGGAAGGAAGGAAGGAAGGAAGGAAGGAAAGAAAGAAAAGAAAAAACTCTCCCCTCCTTTCAGATGAACTCGCAGGGAGCAACAATTAGGCCTTTGAACAAAGAAATTAAAGGTTTTCAGGATAATAGGCCAAACCCAATAGAAGATAAGTTTCCCAAGGATAGGGATCTATCTCAGTCTGATCCATTCAAGTTTGTATCCTCAGCACCTTGAACATGACTGGCATATAGTTGTACTCAAGCAATATCTGTTCAGTGAGTGACTGAATGAGAAAATAAACGGCCAATGAATGTGCTGTATTTAAAATTCATTTGTTGGCTGATAATTGAGCTACTAGAACAAGCTGAGATCAACAATATAGACCCTACAAAGGCCTGTCACTTGCTCCTAGTGAGCTTCTAGTTGAGTAGGGAAGACACACAGACAAATTTCTTTTTTTTTTTTATTTTATTTTATTTTTATTTTTTTTTATTATTATTAAATCATAGCTGCATACATTAATATGATCACGGGGCATCATACACTAGCTTCATAGACCATTTGACACATTTTCATCCCACTAGTCAACATAGCCTTAAAAAAGACCTTGGAGTTGGCATGATATAAGCCTAGACAAGAAATAATGGCAGAGCAGGGTGGAACCAGTGGGGAAGAGGAAGTAACTAGAATCTCTCTCACTAGAGAAGGATTTCCTTTAGGTTACAGAAAAATAACAATCTCTTTGAAACCACATTTTCCTAAATCATTGGGCTTTGAAACACACACAACTTCCTTCTTGGTTGCTGTTCTGCTCGGAGCTTCAATTGCAGTTCTGTTGTCACCTATGGAGGAGAGTTAAAAAGAGGTCTGGGGACACATTCTCAGGAAACTGTCAACAAAGAAAGAGGCAGAAGTCTTAGAGTTTAATGTAGAGACCTCCAGCGAGTCCTTGTGGTGAGGCCTGGCTGAGAGGCAACCAGGTTTTCTCTCAATCAGGTTGTCAAAGTCAAAATAAAATATAGAAATAAATCCCTAAATTTAACATTTTATTTTGAGAAGCAAGAATTACAATTCGGGGCATACACAGAGACTGGGTGGTTTTCGTATGCCAGAAGAACAAAAAAAAAAAGGTTGGGAGATCTATGAAAAAGAAAAATGTTATGTATTGTTTGGAAAGAAAGCCCCTTGATGCTACAGACACTTTTGGGGGCTGGCAAGCCCTGACGGGTGAGTGAGGCCGGTGCGTAAAATCAGTCTTGGAATTTCAGCAGCTTTTGGGTCAAACTGCTCTTAGGGCCACTGCAGGCTGTTTGGGCAGCCCTGCCCCGAGCAGGCACTATGTGCCCCGAGTGCCTTTTCCCCCTGACCCCTCGACTCTTGATTTAGTTGGATGTGACAAAAATGACTCAATTTGTGTAATCAACTTTCACAAAATATCACCCTCCACATGTGGCTGCAAACTGGTGGCATGGAGCCCCGGACTAACCAGTTGTCTGTCACCATGTCCTAGGGATAACTTTTGTTAGTCTTTCCCTGGCTTCAGTGGGTCTGGACATTCACTAAGCAAAGAATAGCACTCTCCTTGCTTTTCTGCTTCTGTTCAACATTCCTTCTAGGTTACAGAAGATTCCCAACAGACAATCCTTCTGCCTTTTATAAGGCTTCCAGCAGGTGACCTTTGATCTCTGTCATAACATAGGCACCACCTCTTCAGCTACATGTGCACCATGCCATAATGGCTTTTAAAGAGGCCACTTCCCCTAACTTTGTGCTGTGGCCATTTTCCATTTTGGTGGCTGCCCATCTGCTTGCAGATGTTCTTAACACATCTCTGCCATTAACTCTACTCGGCCTGGTTGTTTGTGGAACCTTCCCACCTTTCGACATCTAACCCTTTTCTAAATAGATCTTAGTTCATTTTTAGATGATTATAGCAGCATAAGTCTACTATAAACGTTTTAGAAAATACAAGCATAAAATAGAAAATAAAAATCAGCTATCAATACAAATTCAGTGTAACCTCTGCTAACTTTTAGTATGTTTTCTTTAATCTTATTCCCAAGCATCTGTTTTGTTTAAAAAAAAGTTGGGATGGTTTTTTAAATGTAGATCCTTATCCTTTTCTTTCCCACGTAGTAATAACATCACTGTTTAAAGGATGTTTGAGGAATCTGATGAAAGGGAATAGGTGATTAACCACAGGGACAAGCTGGTGACTGGAAGTCAGGGGGGACGATTTCCTGGCATCTCCGAGTCCCCAAATAATGCTTAAAGCCTCAGGGCACAAAAATGAATGGATTTATGTCAGAGAAGTTTTACCCAACTCACCAGCCAGCCCCAAGGTCCTCTTCCCCTGGCTTCCTGATCCAGGCTGCTTCCTAGAAGTCAGCTCACAGCCACACCCTTCCCCATGAACTTCCAGTATACTTCAGAGTGAAACTATCCAAGAAGCATAAGAGGAGTGGTCAGAAGAATGGATCAAGATGCACTTGGCATATTTATAATTTTTCAAACCTTCCATAAGGACACGTTGCAGATGTTTTCAGAAGTAGTGAGGATGTGAAAAAATTTAAAGAGCTTGAACTCACTGTTCTGATTTTGTTCCCATCTTATAGTTTAGAATTAATGGAAAATTCGAGGTATCAACCAAATCTACTCAAACATGGCCATGCATAAGCAAATCCTTTTTATGTTTAAAAATGGAAAATGATTCATCAAAATTTATTATGCTACAAATTCTTGGGTCACTTACAGCTTCAAATAGCTCCAAAGGTTCCCCCAACTCTCCCTCTTTCTTTTCTTTCTTTCCCCTCCCCCCCTTTTTTCTTTTTTTTTTGCCAGTTGGATATTGATTAAGCTTTGGCTTCCAAAAGTGTGGATTTGGAGACACTTTTTTCCTGTAGGGTCTTTGCCCTGTGTAATGGAACAAGTACAAGGGAGATAATGTGATATATAATGACTTACTATGAGAAAATATTTTACCCAAGTATTACTTTGTTGGGGAGCAGTGAGGATGGAATAAAGCTACAAGAACATGGAACAGAGTCAGGAGTACTTTTTTTTTAAGGTTTATTTTTATTTATTTGTTTATTTATTGCAGTTTTTGGCCAGGGCTGGGTTTGAACCCGCCACCTCCGGCATATGGTGCTGGCGCCCTACTCCTTTGAGCTACAGGCGCCGTCCATGAGTACTTTTTTTTTTTTTTTAATGGAGCTAACACAGTTCAGCATCTACCATTTTACATGCAATGTTGTCTGAACTCATTTAATCTTCACAGCACTGCAAGATGGATCTTATTATTATACCCAATTTAAAGATGACAAAACTGAGGCACAGAGAGATTTAGTAACTCAGCCACAGTCACAAGTAGACACGGCCAAGATTCAAGACCAAGTCGTTCAGTTCTATTATCTCTGCCTCTAACCACTGGGCTACACTTGCTTATTCACAGACTCTTGGGCTATAAAAATGTGAAAAGGATCTCTGTCTGCTTCATTCATCCAGCTACCACTCAAGAAACATTTATTGGATGGGTGCTAAGGCTCTCGCCTGTAATCCTAGCACTCTGGGAGGTCGAGGCGGGTGGATTGCTTGAGCTCAGGAGTTTGAGACCACCCTGAGCAAGCACGAGGCACTGTCTCCACTAAAAATAGAAAAACTAGCCAGGCATCGTAGTGGGCACCTGTAGTCCCAGTTACTCAGAAGGCTAAGGCAAGAAGATCGCCTAAGCCCAAGAGTTTGAGGTTGCTGTGAGTTGTGATGCACTCTACCAAGGGAGAGAAAGTGAGACTCTGTCTCAAAAAAAAAAAAAAAAAAAAAAAAAAGCAAGCAAGCAAGAAACATTTATTAAGCACTTATTGTTTGCCAGGCATTGTACCAGATCCCCCAAAGACAATAATCCATATAATTTAATGCAATACCTGTCCTCAAAGTTGCATTTCAGTCGGGGAGACAGATAAGAAAATACCACTTTAACCTTCCAACAGAAAAAGTTCAAGCAATTCTAGGCAGATCAGAATCAACATTATTTCACTTGGGGAGTAAAGTACAAATGCAAAGCTACAGACTTTCCTCCAGGGAGTGTAGCTGACTACCTGGCCCATCATGAATTAATTGACCCCTGGAGGCAAGTGCTGCTGGAGCCTTTTGTGCATCAGGGAGGATTGTGTGAAAATAATTATTCTGTGTCAATTTTAAATAAAAAAGCTTAAAAAATAAAAGCAGCCGTGAATGTGAACTGTGGATGTTGAAAGTGGAGGGAAACACAGAAAATCCCTCCCCTAAAACTCAACAGAATCACACACAATAAATGAGCCTGCCTGCCCCTGTCATTTTTACCTTTTTTTCCTTTATATTCAGGCCATGAGCTGTAAAGGGAACCAGGGATGTAGACATATGTCATAAGAAACTTATTGAAAAAACCTTCAAATATGTTCTATTTTTCACCAACACCAAATACCCCCGTCCACTCTTCTTTCCTGTAAGAGTGAGACCTTCTGCTTTTGGAATACAACTGCTCTTCCTGATTTAGGTTACACCCCAAATGGCTGCATGATGCCAAATTGATGATTTTTTGTTTATGATGTCTCCTTGAAACATGCCATATAATTATGCAATCGCATCACAGCGAATGTGGTTTATTGGGAGGCCTCCGGACAGAACTGTTTGGCTAATCATTCTCCTGGAGGATCTGTCTCCTAGGATACTTCTCATACCCATTTGTAGCAAGGAACAAATACAGAGCTAGCCAGCTTTTCCACCCAACCATTCACTCTCAGTCTTTTGTACATTGTTGTAACTAAGGAAGGGGAGGGGAGGGAAGGTGCTCATGGCAGGGTTTCTTTCAAAACATCACAACTAAGCAATTACTAAAGGTTACTCAGAGCCAGCAGATGGAGCAGATATGATGGTCTCCGATGAGCTTTTTGGCTGATTGTGAATCAATGCTGAAGTTAAGAACTGCTTGCTCTTATTTTAGGAAAAACCGAGGCCCTTTTCTCCCCACTTATACTGGGAAGGGCAGGGCAGCATTTGGGCTTATCACTAACTCACTAATTTTTCCTTCAGCCCATGAAGCCTGATCTTTCCTGCAATCAAAACATGATGAAAAGGCTTAGCAGACTATTGCAAAAGTATTTCATTTTCTTTAAAGTTCAACCTGGGAGTGCATTTTACTCCCAATTTCACAGAACTCTGCCAAGCACAGAGGGCATTGCTCGGTTCTACTGAAGGTATAAAAACTGAAAGGCAGCACTTTTTCTTGAAGAGTAGAGGGAATGTATTTCCTATCTGTCCTTTCTTGGGCTCCATTTCCTGCCAGTTCTTTTATCAGGCCAACAATTGTAGACACAGTAAGTTCATTTGTGAAAACTCTGTCTGGCTTTAGTCTGTGATCTGTGTTTTTTTTTGTTGTTGTTGTTGTTGTTGTTTGTTTGTTTGAGACAGAGTCTCACTTTGTCACCCTCGGTAGAATGCCATGGTGTCACAGCTCACAGCAACCTCCAACTCTTGGGCTCGAGCACTTTTCTTGCCTCAGCCTCCTGAGTAGCTGGGACTACAGGCGCCCACCACAACGCCCAGCTAGTTTTTCTATTTTTCTATAGTAGAGATGGGGTCTTGCTCAGGCTGGTCATGAAATCCTGAACTCAAGCAATCCACCAGCCTCAGTCTCCCAGAGTGGCAGCATTACAGACGTGAGCCACTGTGCGGCCTTGTCTTCTGTGTTTTTAAATATACTTGAGTTATTCTATTGCCGTTCTATTTAGTAACCACCCACATTTGGAGTACTTCCACCTTGAGTGGTAGACATATCTTTTTTTTATCCCCATTTTAGAATTTGTTTTAGAATTTAGAATCCGTGTTTTAGGTTTTAGGATGGGCAGAGATAGACACTATTGATTCCCGATAAAGCAGTCTACACAATTTTCAACGCATGGTAAAAATGAAAATGTGCATATATAGAAATGACACTCATCAAAAATCAAGGGGGGAGGGGGAGGAGGGGCTGGCTAAATCCACACCTAATGGGTTCACTGTACAATGCTCACTATCTGGGTAATGAATGGGCACATCCATAACTTTGACCCAACTGGTACGCAACCAAAATGCTTATATACCCGGAATATTCTGAAATAAAAACAAATAAGGAAATACTTAGTATAATAATAAACGAAAATGTGGGGTCTCTTGTTCAAAAGTTGTTAAGATTTTCAAGACAGTGACAACAGAGCATTAAATCAAGCACAGGGTCCTTCTGAGTGTAGGGCTCTTCTAAGCTCGGGGCCCTGTGAATGCAGAGGTTTCACATGTAGGAAACCAGCCCCAAATCTTCATTATTCACAGGCAATTTGAAGGTTACCTAGGCCCTGTGTTTTCCCTTGTCTGATTTCCTACTTGCTGGCTTGGAACAAATCTCTGGCCCTTTGGAAACTGCTACATTAATTTATGGACTGGGAAAATAAATGATATAAAATGAAATTTATTAATTTGACTACCAAACAAAAGGCATTTGGTAGAACAAAAGGCATTTGGTAGGGGATAGGTAGAGATACTAAATAGAAACTCCTCCATTGCCTGATTAATTAATTCGTGTTCATTGTGAAATAGCACAAAGTGAATGGAAGGACAGGAAAACCACTAAAATGAAATTCAGATCCTCAAAAGTTGAACATAGAATCACCATATGACCCAGCAATTCCACACCTACTTCTATACCTAAAAGAATCGAAAACAGGGACTTAAACAGACCCTTGCATACCAATGTTCACAAATAGCACTGTTTATAATAGTCGAAAAGTGAAAACAGCCCAAAGGCTGATCACTGGATGAATGGTCAAATAAACACTGGTATGTACTTATATTGGGGGAGGAAATGTAGTCGCTCCTCAACCTTTATAAGTTAATATTTCGACAGACCCTGTAACAAAAAGATTAACCAGAGAAAAACTGGCCAGGTGGGGTGGTTCATGCCTGTAATCCCAGCACTCTGGGAGGCTGAGGCAGGTAGATTGTTTGAGCTCAGGAGTTCAAGACCAGCCTGAGCAAGAGCTAGACCTCATCTCTACTAAAAATGGAAAAAAAAAACACCCAGTGGGACGTTGTAGGGGACGCCTGTAATCCCAACTACTTGGGGGGCTAAGGCAAGAGGATCTCTTGAGCCCAAGAGTTTAAGGTTGCTATGAGCTATGATGATGCCATGACACTCTACTGAGGGCAATAGAGTGAGACTCTGTCAAAATAGAAAGAAAGAAGAGAGACAGAGAGAAAGAAAGAGAGAGAAAGAGAGAGAAAGAAAGATGGTAGGAAGGAAGGAAGGAAGGAAGGAAGGAAGGAAGGAAGGAAGGAAGGAAGGAAGGAAGGAAGGAAGGAGAGAGAGAGAGAGAAAGAAAGAGAAAGAAAGGCCATTTATTAACTTGTGGAGAGCATGTCATGCAGGAGACACCTCAATGACAAGTCACTTACAGCAGTGGCTTAGGACTCTGGTTTATGTAGCATTGTCAACAAAGAACATAAACTCTAGAGAAGTGACTAGACAACGGAAAGCAGTTTTAGACTTTAAGATGTCAGAAACTGTGGGAAGGAAAATGGACGGAGGGCAGGCAAGGGAGGAAGGCTTGTTCGTAGATTCCTCTGGTACCTCTCCCAGCTGGTAAGAGTTGTCTCCAGTAAAGAATTTCTATCTTGTCTTTAGGCAGAAAGGGGAGAGAGTTGAAAGGTTTTCCTCCTCCATTTGCTGCTTCCTAGTTGTCTTTAGCTCAAAAATACTACGTCAAAGAGGCGTATTTGGGGGTGACACATTCTGGCTTCCCTCACTTACAAAGGAATCATTAAAAGGAACAAACAACTTGGCACTTGAATAGCATGGCTTTGAACCACATGGAATGTTTTTGTTTTTTGTTTTTTTTTTTTTTTGAGACAGAGTCTCATTTTGTCACCCTGGGTAAAGTGCCACAGCGTCATAGCTCATAGCTCACAGCAACCTCAAACTCTTGGGCTCAAGCGATTCTCTTGCCTCAACCTCCTAGGTAGCTGGGACTACAGGTGCCCCCCACAACACCTGGTTATTTTTACAGACAGAGTCTTGCTCTGGCTCAGGCTGGTCCTGAACTCCTGATCTTAGGCAATCCACCTGCCTCGGCCTCCCAGAGTGCTAGGATTACAGGCGTCAGCCACTGCGCCTGGCAAACATTTTTTGAAGAATTGCAACACTTTGAAAAAAACTCACAAACCAACCATCTAGATATATTTCTAGATAGCCTAGAAATTAAGAAATTAAGAAGCTAGGTATGTCATGAATGCATAAAATGCATGTAGGTACTGGTTTATTTTATCATTTACTACCATGAAATCTATTATAAAAGTTAAATTTTATCAAAACTTATGCACATAAACTCTTACAGCCCGTGCGTGATGCCATTAGCAGTCCAGAGAACACAAGCAACTGTACTGATGCAGTATTCAGTCGGAATTTCCTAGAATTCGCAGCAGCATGTACTGTACAGCTGTCATAACTTTGGTTGCTGTTACGGTGAGCTCAAGTGCTGTGAGTATCCTCTTAAGACGCTGTGTGACTCAAATAATCCCTGCATGAGCAGTTCATCTCTCCAGTCAATTGTAGATTCACTATGATCTCTCCCAGTTCTGCGTATTTTTCATCCTATTTCGTGCAATACTGTAAACCTTGAATAACACCACGGGACCTGGGTGAAGTGCCACTAGTGATGCTAGAAGTGCTCCCAAGAAGCAGAGAAAAGTCATGGCATTACAAGGAAACGCTGAATGGCTGGAGATACAGCAGATTGAGGTCTGCACCTGCGCTTGCTACTATTCTACGGTAAATGGATCCAGCATAAGGAACAATGTAAAAAAAAAAAAAAGAAAGAAAGAAAAGAAAGAAAGAAAAAGAAAAGGACACTGTGAGGCCGGGCTGTGGCTATACTAGCAAGTACAAAAACTCGCACTTTTTGTGAAATTCAAAATATGTGTCAATTGACCACTTCTGATATTTGTAAGGTTTCTGGTTAGCAGCAGGCCATTAGTCGTTAAGTTTTGGGGGAGTCAAAAGTTCTATGTGAGGCCGGGCACACTGGTTCACGCTATAATCCTTGCACTCTGGGAGGCCGAGGTGGGTGGATTGCTTGAGCTCAGGAGTTCAAGATCAGCCTAAGCAAGAATGAGACCCTGTCTCTAAAAAATAGCTGGGCTTTGTTTTAGGCATCTATCGTCCCAGCCACTTGGGAGGCTGAGGCAAGAGGATTGCTTGAGCCTAAGAGTTGGAGGTTGCTGTGAGCTGTGATGTCACAGCACTCTACTGATGGTGGCAAAGTGAGATTCTGTCTCAAAAAAAAAAAGTTCTACACAGATTTTTGACTGCACAGGAGAGTTGGTGCCTCTAACTCCCTTATTATTCCAGGGTCAACTGTATTGATACCTGCTACATGGATGAGGCTTGAAAACACTATGCTAAGTGAGAAAAGCCAGCCTCAAAAGGTCACATATTCTATGATCTCATTTAATGAAATTTCCAGAATAGACAACTCTGTAGAATGATAGTCAGAGAGGTGGCAGTGGGGGTAGGGGAATGGGTGGCGGTGGGCAATGAGGAATGATTGCTAATGATTTCCCTTTGGGATGAGGAAGCAGCCATAAGCAATCTGCAAATGATTGTGCCTGGCTGTGTTACAATAAAACTTTATTTTGTGAACACTGGTATTTGAATTTCATATAATTTTCACATGTCATAAAATATCATCTTTTTGTTTTCAGTCCTTTAAAAATCTAAAAACCATTCTTAGCTTGAAGGGGCATATAAACACAGGCAGAGGGTGAGAATTGGCTTGAGACCACAATTTACTGACTCCCGTTCTAGAAGGAAAACCATCAGCTAGGGGAGAAATTGTTGGGAGAAAAAGTAAAGCATATTTTTTTTACTCAAAATTTGGAGTGGAAGATAAGGGGACATACAGTATTTAATTCCTCTCCCAGGTTTTGTACTGTGAGGGGGAATATTGCAAATTCCCATTTTATGTGGGCTGTGATTACGGATACAGCTAAAGAAGACTTCCACCTAACAGCGCTGTGGGACGCTTTTGAAAACACACACAGATGCTACAGTTTATTTAAACAAAAAAGATTATAGAAGCCAGCAACAACATAAATATCCTGCATTCTTTTTATTTTAAAAATATAATGTAACAAAATAATCCAAAGTAGACTTTATATTTCATCATCAGTCAAAATTCTGTGCCTAATGAGTTTAACTACAAGGCACTCAGTGGACTCTAAGTGCCAACCTCCTTGCTGTAAGAATTTCTAAGACTGCTGACATAAAATTGAAGCCAGAACTGCTGTATTGCTATTTTCCCTCCATTTCTTGACTTGGATTTCATTACAAGTTAGTGATAACTTCATAAACTGATAAGTAAGTTTCGAAAAAAGTTTAACTATGTTTAAAAGATCTTCAGAGGCCGGGCACTATGGTTTATACCTATAATCCTAGCAGTCTGGGAGGCTGAGGCAGATGGATCCCTTGAGCTCAGGAGTTTGAGACCAGTTTGAGCAAGAGTGAGACCCTATCTCTACTAAAACTAAAAATTTAGCCAGGCATGGTGACAGGCATCTGTAGTTCCAACTGTTGGGGAGGCTGAGGCAGGAGGATCACTTGAATCCTGGAGTTTGAGGTTGCTGTGAGTTAGGCTGACGCCATGGCACTCTAGCCTGGGCAACAGAGTAAGACACTGTCTCAAAACATAAATGAACAGGGTGGCGCCTGTGGCTCAGTCGGTAAGGCGCCGGCCCCATATACCAAGGGTAGCAGGTTCAAACCCAGCCCCGGCCAAACTGCAACAACAATAAAACTATATATATATATATATATATAGCCAAGCATTGTGGCAGGTGCCTATGGTCCAAGCTACTTGGGAGGCTGAGGCAAGAGATTCACCTAAGCCCAGGAGTTGGAGGTTGCTGTGAGCTGTGTGACGCCAGGGCACTCTACTGAGGACAATAAAGTGAGAGTCTGTCTCCACAAATAAATAAATGAACAGGCGGTGCCTATAGCTCAGTGGATAGGACGCCGGCCGCATACACCGAGGCTGATGGGTTCAAACCCAGTTCGGGCCTGCTAAACAACAATAACAAATGCAAAAAAAAAAAAAAAAAAAAAATAGCTGGGTGTTGTGGCGGGCGCCTGTAGTCACAGCTGCTTGGGAGGCTGAGGAGAGAGTATCACTTAAGCCCAAGAGTGTGAGGTTGCTGTGAGCTGTGATGCCACAGAACTCTACCCAGGGTGACATAGTGAGACTCTGTCTCTAAAAAATAAAAAATAAATAAATAAATGAATGAACAAATAAATAAATAAATAATAAAATAAGTAAAGCAAAAGAACTGGAGGAAATACTACAATAAATTATAGAAACAATTTTATTTATCCATCCATCTGTTGATGGACATGTGGGGTGTTGGTACTTGTTGGCTATTATCGATAACGCTGCTGTGGACACGTGTATACAAGTTTTCGTGTGCACATGTTTTCATTTCCTCTCTAAGAGGAATTTCTGGGTCATAGGGTGACTCTATGTTTAAACTTTTGAGAACTTGTCAGGCTAAAGCCACCATTTTATACAGTCCCATCAGCAGTTTATAAGAGTTGTGACTTCTCCTCACCCACACCTACATGTGTTATTGGCTGCCTTTTTGATTACACCCCCCCCCCCAATGGATGTGAAGAAATATCTCATTTGTATTTCCCTAATGACTAATTATGTGCAACATCTTTCCATGTGGGTATTGCCCATTTGAATAGTTTGTCTGTAAACATATCTATTTAGAATTTCATCACTCTTCATAATGATTTATTTACCTACCTGTTCACTTGTTTATTACCTGCCCCCAACACACACCTCACTGCTAACTTGTAAGTTCTGTGAGAGCCAGCACCATGCTGCCTCTGTTCAGTATTGCATTTCTACCACCCCCAAAAGTATCTGGCACATGGTAGAAACTCAGTAAATGTGGCTGCTTGCATGAATGTCTTCCTTACTGTGCCTGCAGAAATAATATAGTCAGGGTAGGGACTTTCTAACCTGCCCCGGCCCGCGGGGCTAGTTCAGCAGGGACCTAGGGTATGGAGGGAGTGAGTGGAAGAAGGGAACAAGAGGCATGAAGAATGGGGAGCAAGACAGGATTCTGATCAAACTCCCCAAAACTTTATTTTTTAACAGCTATTTAAACACAAGCGGAGGTGTGCTCAGAAGTATGAGAGGGTGGGGAATTCCCAGAGCAGGTGTGGTAATCCAATGGTCAGGATGTTTTCCTTGCCTGTCTGGTTGTAATTGATTTATTGTAGTATTTTTCCAGAGAAAACTCTTTTTTTAAGATTTGGCTCCCAGCATCTCCTCCCTTTCGATTTATTTTTTGAGTGAGGCGGCATAAGTGGGAACGAGGAACAAACGTCTCATCTATAGATGAGTGGGCATTGACCTATGGGAGGAAGTATTGACCTGATTCCTACCGCGGCATTCAGAAGTTCCCACATTTCAGGTGGCTGTTGGTGTCTTTTGGGGAGGAGAGGCAGAGCCTTTTAATGGTCCTTTGGTGGACAAGTCAAATATTGACACCAACCTCTATGCAAATCAGGTTTGCTTCCAAGGGGACTCAGAGTGGACCATAGTGTCCTCCCTTTGCAGTGCTTTGCTTCGCACCCCAAATAGGTACCCACGTTGTGTTCGCATTGGGACGAACCAACGTGCACAGATCTGAGTTCTATGCAGCTCCCAAAGGAGGTC
>CAUYPK010157817.1:0-93742 GCA_963574355.1 Loris lydekkerianus
AAATTGGATACTTTTTCTTCCATTCTTGAGATACTTTACTAAGAAGAATATGTTCCAGCTCCATCCATGTAAACATGAAAGAGGTAAAGTCTCCATCTTTTAAGGAGGTTTATTCTGAGCCAAATTTGAAGAACCATGACCCTTGAACCATGGACCAAGAAGCCTTGAGCAAGTGCACTTGCAGTGGTGGGGTTACAGTTTGGTTTTGTACATTTTAGGGAGACAGGTGAGGTCGTAAATCAATATATGGAAAATATACATTGTCCCCAAAAGGTGGGACATACAAAGTGGGAGCTTACAGGTTATAGGTGGAGTTTAAAGGTTCTTTAAACTTTAACTGAATCTGAAATAGTTAGACTTTGTCTAAAAAACCAGGGGTCAGTGAAAGGGAATGTTTAAGACAAAGGATCTGTTAATTACAGACAAAGGACTGGAGGGACTCAGTGGTTTGCTGTGTATATTGAGCACCTGCTGGTGCGTCTTGCATATAGCCATAGGCCTGTTAGTCCCAGAGGACGGGTCTAGGAAGTGAGGGGGCCTGAAGAGGCCTGTCTCATCTCCTTTCTCATAGCCAGCAGCTCAATTTTAGAGATCTTCTTGGCCAACAAGGGGTTGAGTCCATCAGCCACTTAGGGGGGCCCTCAAGATTTTATTTTAGTTCACAGGAGAAAACAAGCTTCTATGACAATGTCTGAATTATTCACACATTGTGCCTAGACCCAGATCTACCCTTTTCAGTTACACAAGCAATAAAATCTTGCATTTTAGCCAGTTTTTTTTTTTGCTGTTACTTGTAACCGAAATGAATCATAATTAATAAATGATATGTGACAAATTATTGAGTTAAAAAATTTGAATTTTTGTAACGTACAAATAAGACAATCGTAGAGATAGACCAGAGTAGTTTTTTGAGATATTAAATTTAGAAATTTTCTCTTCTTTTTGTTTTTTTCCTTTTCATTTCCCATTCAGATAGGAAGTAGCTTCTTCATTTTCTTTCTTTGGGGAAGGTTGGTGGTAGGTGAAAAGCTGAAATTGCCTCAAGGACAATTTTGTTCCTGGATTTTTCATTTTATTTATTTATTTATTTTTGTAAAGCTGAAGTGAGACAGGTGTCACAAACTGATCTTTCCTAGGCAAGACATTTTCTGTTGACTTGTGTAGTATTTTAAAGACTGGATATGGTATTTTAAAAGCTGCATAATACGATAAAATCTGAATTTCTGAGATCACTAGGAATATCAGCTTACCTGGCAGATAGGGGCTTAGAATTCCCATGGGAAAACCTTGGGTAGGTGCTCAGTAGCAGCCCCCTTCTTTAGATGGGCTGTGTGATCTCCAGTTTGCCACAGTCCGACCAATCCTTTTTGTCTTAGTACCTGCAGATTTCACTCACTTCCTTACCAATCTGGGTCTTCAGCTGTTGGACTTTGTGGCACTCAGTGTAAGCCCACGGAGACCAATGGAATTGGAGGAGAGGGGATGCTGATAGGAGCAGTATTAAAAAAAAAAAAAAAAAAAAGGATTTCCCCAATAAATAGGACTGATTTCCTCCAGTCCTTATTCATGTGTGAATGCATTTTTTTTTTTTTTTTTAAAAGGGGAGCCACCCAGACTGCTTTCTTTCTCTCTCTCTGTCTCAGAGGAACAGAAGAATGATTGTTAATAGCAAATGGCAATGCCAAGATTGTTAATGGCAAATGGCTTCACGTGCAGGACAGAATGCCGTGCCTCCTCCTAATGGTTTCGGAGCTCTATGTGTTCAGAGAGACTTTGCTAGCAATGAATTATAGAAGTGATCCCTGAAGTACAGTCTTTGTGCACCTTTCTATGAAGTGATTATCTCATAGTTGCACTTTTACAATTTGTAGTTTCTTGTTAAGTATACAAATTTCTCCGGGTGCTGCATGGTCTTCATAATCATCACAATATTTGTGTAATACTTCCCTGAACTGATTCATCGTCACCATCATCATCATAATAGATTGGTTGAATTCTTCTTGGTCTCAAGTAATGAACTAGGTACTTCAAATCTCTCTTTTAATCTTCTTCCAAATGCTCTTGGTTGGTTTTCATTAGACTTGCTTTTGGAACCACTATCCATAATGGCGTGTTAGAGAAGCTACTCTGCTGGTGTTTCGTTAGCCCTTCTCTACCTCTAGCCCATCTTCTTTGGGCAGGCCACATACATTGCTAGAATAGCCCTGCTCATTTTTATGATATTGCCTTTTGGATTTACTGTCCTCTCATGACACACATGGTGGCCATTCCTGCTTCTCACTCATGTTTGGCTCTTCTTTACATGGGGGTTTAATTTCCTCTCTCCTTGCATGTAGGAATGGTCATATGGCTTGCTTTGGACAATGACATGTGAGCAGAGTCTCCATTGTCACTTAACGATGGAGGCATTTGACTCTTCAATTAATGACTGTAGAGTCAAACACTGATATGGAGCATAGTTGGTTGATGCAGCCTAGAGTTGTGGGTCCCCAGAGGACTTCTGGGGAAGTTTCCCTAGATTGGGGTGGGCTTTGGGTAATCATGGAATGACCTTCTGATGTGTAATGGCACCGAGAATTCGGGATTGTTTGTTTCTGCCACATAACCCCGCATATCCTAACACAGAAGTGGCACTATTTTTGCAATGGATATTCATATTCCACTTTAAAAAAATGTAAGTTTTAAAAGGCATCTTCAGACATATTTTAAGTAGATTGTAGGACAGATTGTATACTGATCTGGTGATCATCACAAAGGTAGGACAAAAATAACTGAAATTTGAGAAAGGCAAGTTTAATTTCCAACAGGACAGAAAGCTGAAAGAAGGCTTGGCCCTTGGGTCAGTGTAGATTGTCTTCAATTTGTTTTTGTATATTTGTCTCAGGCTGGATGTGGATTTCTGGCAGGCAGTGAAAATAAACAGTGGCAGAGAGAAAAGTGGCTGAATCTGGTTACAGGTTTAAGGAAGCAATAAAAGCTGCCAGTGAAGCTCTGGGATAATGTGATTTTATTGGAAATCCTGAGGAAGATGGGCACAGACATAAAAATGATTCTCTTGGCCGGCGCTTCCAGACAGGCATCCGCTGGGCTTTTCTATTAGCCCCGCAGAATTGTGCTTGATGTGGCTTTTTATACACACTTGAATGCAGGAAAAACCATTCTTCAGAACGGTGCCCTCCCCTGTGGCAGAAGGCGGGAAGGGTCTGTGTCCCGTTGTTGCAAACGAACGTGATTGTGGTGACATCTGTAAATGAGTATGATCAAAAATGATCAGACAGGATTTAGCCAAAGATTCTGCATGTGGACAATGTGGGAAAATACTAACAACATGACCAGGTAGGGTTTCTGCCATTCACCCCTCCCTCCTGTGTTTGTTTTGAGTGAATCAGGCCCACTTGTGCAAGTTTTGGCCAAGTTGCCTTAGGTAATTTTTACATAATATTTATAAAACCTTCCTGTAATTGTGACTCATGGTCATGCTTCTACTCAGAATTTTGTTAAAGCTCAACATTTCAGGGGAAAAAAAGGCCTGAGTAATATAGAAGCCTTTCAGAGAACTCAATTAAGGAAGGCAGAGTGGTCAAGGCCATCATTTACTGCAAATGCCCATAGACCCTGAAGCCCCAATGACAGAGATGCTAATAACATTTCTTTTATATTTCCCTTTCGGTTTTTGGAATCAAAAGGCAATAATATATACAAAGATGCCAAAATGTTTGAATATCACACAAAAGCATGAAGCCCAGAGTGCTGCAAGTTCTCCGACTTCCTCCCTCCCCGTCTCTCTCCCAACCTGTGCCTGTGACCCTTGTTCCCTCTTCAGTGCACATTCTTCTGGGACATATTCTTTTATGAATAAGCACTTTAACACAATTTCTTTAGCTAATCACAATTATGTTTTTTCTAAAGTGACACACGATCAGTTTGGAAAATGCACAGAAACATTTTAAAAACATATTCCCAACTTTCTAATACATTCGATGAGGTCTGTTCAGAAAGTTCCCAGCCATTGCTGATGTGGGGGGAATGTTGGGACATTGGTGTGACCTGGCCGCCTTGGCAAGCGGACTGGAACAGGACTGTCTGGGTCTGTGGGCTGGACTCCGCCAAGTGAGACTTTGTAGTGTGTGGCCGTCAGTTTGGAAATGGCTGAGTGAGCACAGCAACGAATCTGCATCATGCTTTGTGTTAAGCTGGAACATTCCTAGTTGGATGATCCCGATGGCTTTCAGTGAGTTCTGCACGAGTGAAAGTGTGTCCAAACGCTTTAAGGATGGTCGAGGATCTGTGGAACGTGATCCACGTCCTTGAAGGCCTACAACACACAGAACATCCGCGAATGTTGACCATGTGTGGATTTGGTTAGCAGATGCTAGGAGAACTGGGAGGGCCTCAGGCGGCTACTTCGAAGGGGCTGAGGTGTCATTGTCATATGTACAATGCTTCTTGTATCTTGTGTCTTCTTCAATAAATGTCTCTATTTTTCATGTTATGTGGCTGAATATTTTCCAGATAGACTTTTTACATATATTTGCGCACATACATATACACACACATCACACATATGTATACACACACATATATACACACATGTGTACAGAAGGTGTGAAAAATGTATACATATTTTAAGAAAAGAAAAAAACTGTGTTAAAGTTATAACGCTCAATATATACCAATAACAAAAGATAAATTCAAGTAACATTGAGTACCTCTTACAATTGCGTAAGTCAAATGTGGCTTGAATATTATAAATTTAAGGCAGTTTTTGCCTTTCTTAAAATGTGTATACAGTTTTTGGCACCCTCTGTATATGTACACACACATTTAAAAAAGGAGAGTGGTGTCACAAGTGACCTGATAGTCGGCAGTACTTTAATCACGCTCTACAGGTAGAGAGGTTTGGGCTTAGCGATACTGCCTACAAGGAAAGAAGCTGGGATTTAAACCCAGCTTTGGCTCCCGTTCTTGATAACTACGCCATATTGTTGCCAACAAGCAAATTGAGACCCACGACATTTTTAAAGGTGCCAGAGAATTGTATAGAATAAATGTGCCGTTAAAAAAAACCTCACCAGGGCGGCGCCTGTGGCTCAAAGGAGTAGGGCACCAGTCCCACATGCTGGAGGTGGTGGGTTCAAACCCAGCCCCAGCCAAAAACTGCAAAAAACAAAACAAAAACAAACACCTCACCAGACAGCTTATCAGGTGAACCTAAAAGGTGAACGTTTGGTGGCTTCTGTTTGAAGAGTTACGATGTTCTGATGCCAAGTGTTCCCTGCTAATAAACCGGCTGGTCGTCCAGCCCACCCCAGAGCCTGAGCTCAGCTGCCCCTTGGGAAGGTGCGGTGACATCTGTTTTGTGCTGTTGATATCAGGGAACGTGGTTTGTGAGGACCTGGTCCCCACACGCAGCCTTCTCTGCACTTACTGTGGACCCCCTCTCCTTTTCCTTCAACACATTACCTTCCCACCTGCTGCCTGAAAAGGAAGTTATTTGTTTGTTTTTATTTTTAATTGACATATAGTAACTGTACATAGGTATGGGGTTCTGATACATGTATACATTGTCTAATAACCAAAGAAGAAGAATAAGCCCAACCATCACCTCCAATATTTATCATGTCTGTGTGGTGGGAACATCCCAAATCCTTTCTTCTAGATATTTCAAAATATCCAATACCTCATTCTTGTCTATAGTCACCCTACTGTGCATCAGGATACCAGAACTTATGCTTCCTAATGTCAACTCTGCATCCATGTGCCACCCTCTCGTCTACACCCTCCCCATTCTCTCGTACCCACTACTCTGCCTCCATGAGATCAGTGTTTTTAGATTCTGGATCTGAGTGGGAACACGTGGTGTTCGTCTTTCTGTGTCTGTCTTCATAGTGTTCTCCAGGGTCATCTACGTGATGCAAATAATAGGATTTCATTCATTTTTATGGCTGAATAATATTCCACTGTGTGTAGACACAACATTTTCTTCATTTGTTCATCTGTTGTCAAACATTGAATTTGTTCCATAGCTTGGCTGTTGTAAACAGGGCTGCAGTAATCGTGGGAGTGCAGGTGTCTCACCACCACACTGATTTCATTTTGTTCTCATATATGCCCAGGAGTGAGAAGGCTGGATCATATGGTAGTTTAAAATTTTTGAGAAACGTCCGTACTATTTTCCAGAATGGCTACACTAATTTACATTTTCACTAGTGGTATGTAAGCGTTGTATTTCCTCTACATCCTCGTAATACTTTTCTCTTTGTTAATAGCCGTTCCGATTGGAGCCATTCTCGTTGTTTTGATTTGCATTTCCCTGGTGGTTAGTGATGCTGAGCTTTTTCCCACATATTTATTGGACATCTATATGTTTCCTTTTGCCCCAGAATATTTTTATTTATTTATTTTTTGCTATTGAGTTGTTTTGCTACTGACTAAATAAAATATTCAACCTCCCTAGTCAGATAAATAGTTTGAAAATATTTTCTGCAGGTCCCCCCTTTGCTTTGTTGATCGTTTCCTTTGGTGAACAGAAGCAGATTTTTAGTTTGACGTAATCCCATTTACCTATCTTTGCAGCTGTTGCCTGTGCTTTTGAGGGCTTATCCAAACTATCCTGGTCAAGCCTTAGGTCATGAAGCAGTTTCTGTATGTTTTCTTCTTGAAGTTTCATAGTTTAGGGTTGATTTTTGTATATGGTAAGAGAGAGGAGTCCCATTTTATTCTTTTGCATGTGGATGTCCAACTTTTCCAGCATGATTTGACAAAGAGACTGCTCTTTACCCAGAATGATTTCTTGGCATCTTTGTTAAAATCAGTATTTACTTCTGTGCTCCCTGCTCTGTTCCGTTGGCCTGTCTT
The DNA here is from genome assembly GCA_963574355.1 of Loris lydekkerianus. Classification (NCBI taxonomy): domain Eukaryota; kingdom Metazoa; phylum Chordata; class Mammalia; order Primates; family Lorisidae; genus Loris; species Loris lydekkerianus. Next base: position 6,859 of record CAUYPK010157817.1, read on the forward strand.
TACACCAATATCATCCTATTTTGAAGTCAGTGCAATGCCTCCAGGTTTTTCCCCTCAAGATTGCTTTGTATATTACAAGTCTTTTTGTGATTTCATATAAGGAACTTTTTTTTTTTTAATTTCAGAATGTTAGGGGGTATATCTATTTTGTTTACATACTTTGTTTTCATATAGATTGAGTCAAAGTTATCCATGTAAGTGTGCCCTTCACCCAGTGTGGTCATACCTGACTGGTGTGAATTTACCCACTCCCTCCTCCCCTCCTTAAGGAAGTTATGTTGAGGGACATGTCTGTGACACCCCCAGGAGGTGTTGGATCACTGGGTGTTGTGTTTAATATGGAAGGCCCTGAAGAGTTTTGTCTCATTTCCCATGCTTAATTTTATATATCAACTTGGCTGGGCCATGGTATCCAGACATTTGGTCAGATATTTTTTTCTAGGAAAGTATTTTAGAGATGAGATTAACATCTAAATCAGCAGACACTGGATAAAGTAGATTCTCTCAATAAGGTGGGTGGATCTCATACAACCAGTTGAAGGCCTTCATAGAAATAGACTGACTTCTCTATGAGAGGGAAGTCTGCTTCCAAACTGCCTTTGGACTTGAACTGCCGTCCTGCACCAGCAGGACTACCGTACAGATTTTGAACTTGCCAGGCCTCCACGATTGTGTGAATCAACATCTTAAATCAATTTCTCTTTTTCTCTCTCCTTCCCATTGGTTTTATTGCTCTGCACAACCCTGACTGATAGATATGCTGACTGTATAAATTATTCCCCGCACAGGGACACTTTTATTTTACTCATCACTCTAATACTCTAATTGTAATCTAATATTTTATTTAATGTAATCCATAGATTAATTTTATCAAACGACCCAATAAAATCCTGTGTTGCATTTTTCCCCCATTACAGGATCCAGTCTAGGACCATTTAGTTTTCAAGCCTGTTGAGACCCCCTTAATCTGCAAGATTTCTGCAGCCATTTGTTTTCAAAGACATGTAGAGGAACATTTTTGAATAATATAGGTCCCCCACCCCCTTCTGTAAAATGGTCATTTGCGGGGAGGTCGTCTTATATTTCCCTCATGGTTTGATTAAGGCTTTGCTTCTCTGTTTGGGGCACTGCAAAGTGGTGTGGTGCCCTTCTCGGGTTACCCCGTCTGGAGACACGTGGAGTCCATCTCCCCTTCATCAGAGACATTTGTTTTGATCATTTAGTTGAAGTGTGTTCTGACTTTTTGACTGTACAGGAAAAATTCTTCTCTTTAAGAAACAGTTTGTATAGAGACACTTTAAGAGCGCACTCATATCTGTTCCTCATCAAAATTTCGCCCTGGACTTGGCATTCTTTGATGAGTTTTGCCTGAAACAATCTTTACTCTGATGGCTGCAAAATAATTTTATAAATTTGCCCCTTCCTGTACAGTTGCCATTGGCAGGGGACATTCTCCTGTAAAAAAGGAACCTCCCCACCCCACGTTTTGTTTATGCATTTACTTATTTATCTCTATTTCTTAGTATTATGGACTCACGGAGTCTTGTCTTTCCATTTTCTTTTTCTCTTTAATTCACCACTGTCCTCAGTCATTACGGTGCTCAGAGTGTCCCAGATTTAGGCAGTGGGAGCTGCTCCTTTTGACAAGCCGTCATTGTTGTGCAAGTGCTTCCTGATTCTCCGGTATAATGAGATGTTCCAACCCCTGCTCCAGCCCTGAGATCAGCCACTTCTCCAAAGAGAATTCTAACCTTTAGTGTGGAATGCTTTTGGAGAACGAGATTTGGGCTCTAGACATGTGCACTGCCTCTCGGCTGTCTTTGCTTCTAGGTCCTCTGAGTACACATGCACATATATGCACACACATATTTGCTTTCTACATACATATATGTGCACACTACACACACCTGCACACCACACACACAATACACACGTTAGAAGTGATGAGTTCACATCATAACCTCTAATTCCAGCACACCCCACAGAGTTCTTCCTTGCCTCCCCTCACCCCATACTTATATCTCAAACTGGGACACCTCTTGGAATAATTACACTGGTATAAGGGGCAGCACCAAAATGATCCCAGAGAAACTGGGACAGAGGGTCACCTTAGTTCACTGACTCAAGCCTGGCCTTGGCTCTTAATGTACCATGTGACCTTGTTGGAGAAGTCCATTCGATGTTCCTTGGGCTTAGTTTCTTTGTCCTTAAAATGAGAATTCTAGCTTGTTGGGGCCGTGACACTGTGTCTCTGGCCCCAACCCAGGGCCTCGTTGGAGCTGGGATGCTAGGTCTCTGGCCCAGCCCACTCAGCTGTCTGGACGCAGCCGCTGTGCCAGCTTACTCAGGGTGGGTCTCGTTCAGGTCTCAGGTGCTGAGGTATCTTAGAAGTCACAGTCAGTGTTAGTAGGAGTGAGCATCTCAGCAGCAATCTCTCAGCAGCAGTCTTATCAGGGGAGCACTGAGCAGGGGGTCCTCCGAGCAAGAAGCGGAGCCAAGGGAGGTGCCCCGAAAGCTTATCTGAAAGCTATTTATAGAAGCAATCCGGTGGCCGCCTCTGCCGCAGGTGGGGAGACTGCTGACCAATGATGTACACACTTTCCTGCTCTCATGCGTCTCACTAACAAGAGCCAATGATGTTAAATCCCACCCCCAATCCCTTATTGCCAAAGTATTTCTCACAGGTGCCTCCTACACTATCTTGCCCTTTGTAATTCATCTCGGGGGCTCAGGCAAGAAAACCATAAGTTATCCATAAAAAATGTACCTTTCAGGAAGGTGGTACAAACTTTAGAACTTGGGTCTATCCTGGACCACCGCTGTAGCTGCCCTGGTGGTCTCGGCTTCTGCTCTTGTTTCTCTACAACCTGTTCTCACTGGGGGTCTTTACAAAGCCCCGCAGTGGCTTCTCATTGTCTGTGGCATGTCCCCTACATTCCTTGCCACCATGGACACCACTCGGCACCATCTGCCTCTGCCTCCCCGGGCCTGCCTCTCGCCCCAGCCCCACCGCCTCTCCTCCCCTGCATTGTGAGATCATTTTCACATCCAGATCGTTGTGTGACTGGCTCCTTCTGTTCTCTCTGGCCTTGTCTGGAAAGTCACTTCCTCAGAAAGTCCCCTTCCTGACCTCTCATAATGGTCTGCTGGAGCTGGCTTAGACTGGCTCAGGAAGTCAACTGTTAAATTTTCTAGAGTTCTTCAAGCTTTGTGACAAACACAGCCATTATTCTAAAAGAAGTTATATAAAGTTATGGTTACAAATAATATCAAAACAAAGATAATAAATGCTTGATATATAAAATATTTTATTACATCCATGTTCATGAGGCTGTGCATGTCTAAGGTGTGTGGTGGCAATCCTATGTAATGGCAGGCAGCTGGGTATCTCTTCCCAAGTCCATGGACAGCAATGTCACATTGGCAGTTTGAGATCAGCTGTGGTGGGAGGATTTACACGAAATTAACGGGCGAATACTCTAAAGTGAGGGTCATTTTTCCCTCAAAGAGCTGGTTGTGAAACATTCACCAGCATACCACTGCCCTTGCCCCAGTCACTTTTAATATTATGAAATTAAAGAATTCAAATTTGAAGCTATTGGAAATTTAAATTATTTTGAGCTCTGAGAGGAGTGTGGCTACTTGGTCTGAGTCATGTTCCCTGCACCCGCGACTTCTGCCTTTTCCTGTAAGCGATTAGAAAAAGCCTGAGATAAGATTCCCCTCAGATCATCACTCCTCCCAGAGTGTTAAAGCCAGCTTCCTTGGAACGTAGCAAGCGTTACCAATCAAATCATCATAACGTATGTACTGACCTCGTACAGGAAATGTCGTGACCCCGTTAACTAAGCATAGAAGGAGAACCTTAACTTCTCCACTTTAGAATGCTGAGTCATTCTTTTGGGGTCTGAGTTTCCCAGATGGCTATCCTCAAGATCTGTGCTCAGGTAGACTCTATGGTTAATCACATTTTCTGAATCTCATTATTTAAGCTTAACAGTATCCACCGGTTTATTTCCACCATCACTCTTATCACAACTGGTGATCTCTAGTTTAGTGGTTTCGTTGTTAAGGGAAGGCAGTGCCCTTCTCTATTTTCTTTATGCTTTATTCCTTGAACTTGGCACAGACATTGGTGTGGGTAGGTGCTCAAGAATCACTCGTTAAAGAACCGAGCTGTATGTAATTAATGTGAAAGTTGTTCAGAGAAGCAACTCGTCTCCAGTGAGGCTGCAGTGAGCAAAGCCTTCCTATAGCAGGGGCCTGTCCCCTGAAAAGTCAGCTCTTAAGAAGGAAAAAGGAGTTGTGTGGGGTCCAAAGTCACCTCTACGATTTCCAGGAAATATAGTTCTACTGGGAAACTCAGGGTGTTTGAAAATATAGTTTGGTTTTCAAGGCAGATTTGATTTTTTACTAGCTTTCTGTTGAGAGGAATTTGCTGTGTTAAGCCTTAGGATTTTTTATTTTCCATTAAAGCACAAATGCCAATAAATTATAAATAGACATGTCTTTTAAATATGGCCTTTTTATGCACCTGGTGAGCGGCCACTTTCTTGTATAGTACATAAAAGTGCTTTGCCCACTTCATTTCAAATGTTAAGGAACACCAAGGGGCTTACTAAGGGACTCATTAACTTGTTCCTTACAGCGTCTGGAGCTATGAATTGGGCACCTAATAGGTGATTTTGTCTGTGCTTATGAAAGAAAACATGTTGATGGCTGTGGTGGTACATCATTGGGTGGAGGCATTTTTGCATTAAAACTATGAAGTTCTTTTCAATTTTATTTGTTCTGCAGCTTTCAACCACAGCAAAGTTTATCCTTTTGCCCTGCAATGTGGGAGAACTCCAGGCTTAGAATGGCTCTGGATCCAAATAGCTCTGGATTCAAATCCTAAATCCAATTTACCAGTGTAGTCCTAACTCAATTGCAAACATTATATAATAAACACCCCCTCTAGCCATAATGTTCAGTGAGACATGCATTCCCAAAGTCAGAGCCTCCCTATTCATAGGGTTTCTTTTCCGTTCGAAGTCCATGGTATTGTATAAAGAGAAAAGAATTACATCTAAGATTTCTCCATGTTGATGTCATGTGTAAGGATTTTCTCCAGTATAAATACTCTGATGTACAATAAGGGGTGTATTATTTTTGGAAAAAAAAGTTTCCCTTTTTTCAGTGATTACGTTCATAAGCTTCCCCACTGTCCACGTTAGGATGCCTAACAAACGTGACTTCTGTGTTTACGAGCAGGCTCTCCTGCTCTGATCGTTTGTCTTCTGGAGTAACAGATTCACTGTCATTATCTTTTCTCAGGTTCTTATCTTCATAATGGTCGTCTCTGCTGTGAATTCTAAATGTATGATGAAGTTTGACTTTTGACCAAAGGCTTTCACCCAGTGACTAAATTCACAGGGTTCTGGATAGCACCATGAATCGCATCTCTCCTACCGTCAGAGGGCGTCATCCTTGTACAGTTCCCTCACGATTAGCCGAGTCTACATCGCGTTTCAAATTTCTTCTAAATGCACCACATTGGTAAGGTTTTAGTTCCTAGAGAAATAAGAGCAGCGGTTAAGCCATAAAGTTTTCCAACATTATTCTGTTCATTGAGGCTTCCTGTCGTCTGGACACTTATACTGTCCTGTAAGTGGCCTGTCTCCTGTTGCCATCAAGCCATCATTTTTCCATATTATTTTTTTCTAAAGTAGAATATACTTGACTGTTTATGAATGTTTCCATTTATGTGAAGAATAAACACACCTTCAAACTGCTTTGCTATGGAGTTGCCTCCTCAGTTTGAACCTCTCCTGAAGATTACGGCGATCTGAAATGCAAAAAGCTTCTGTCCTTCCAGTCCTGACAAGGAACATTCTAGGCAGTTCTTTCTTGGAATTTCTCTCCCTCATCCCTGGCTTACTCCTTTATTCCAGCTTAAAGTTCACACCTGATGTGCAGTGTTTTTACCCCGTGGAGACCAGAGCTGCTCCCCACCCCCCAGTGGGGTCCATAGCTGCCTTTGTGAATGTAACTGATGCCTCTTACTGAACCATGATGTCTCCACCTCCCAAGAGCGTAAGAGACTGTGTAATGATTGAGGGTTTAACTAAAATGTGGGATGAGCCAGTTACCTTTTCACTAAATTCTGCTCTTTCTCAAGAAGATTTTGAGACTTAGAGCCAGTGAACCGGTTCTGCCCTGGCTCCCCCATTCACTCACTGGCTTAATAGACCCCCTGGCTTTCTGTTCCTTACTTGTCATGACAAATGACAGTCATGAGTCAATCCTGCAAAAGCTCTTGGAACAGTGTCAGACACCTAGTTAGTGCTATGTAGGTGTTAGATTTTTTTTTTTTTTTCAGCCCAGTAGGCACAATATAGACTCTTAGGGTGGGGGCCAGATGACTTCACTTTTGTGGTCCCTGGAGGGCCTCTGAATGCAGCTTAAAAGCAGAAAATGAAGTTCAACCCTTACCGACAGGGACACTGAGAACGTGTAAAGGTCAACCACGTGCCTAAGGTCACATGTCTGGTTACTGCCAGACCCAGGACTAGAACCCAGCCTCCTCCTGTTCCTGCCTCTGTGCTGTCTCTCTCCTCCTCCCCTTCCTGAATCCCTGACTCAGCCAGTTAATTCTCACCTCTGAGGGCGCAGAATTTTGTAAAGGCTTTCAGAGAAAAGCACAAAAATGGGGATTTGCTAAAATGAAAGCTCAGGGATCCCCAAGACTTCCTCCCATACAAGACCACAAGGAGATGCAGGGAATGGCATCAGTAAGTTTTCCTTCAGGCAGGTCAGGAGAAACTACAGACTGCAAATGACATGGGACAGTGTGTCTCAGACTCAGCATCTCAGCTTTTGAAGGGCTCACCTACGCCAGTGGTTTGCACCTGTCGAGCGTGACTCTGTTCCCTGCACAGAATGTCCAGGACATGAGGAGGAAGCGCCAGAGCTCCCAGCACTTTTTGAAATCAATCAAAACATCGAAGATAGAACTTTGCTGGCTTGTGTGCCTAATGGCTCGTGTGACAATTTCCCTGGGGTGGGATAGTCTGACCTTTCATTTTGGAGACTGTATAATTATTAAGTTTTTATTCCCTCTGGGTAGCAACAGTCCCTTCTAATTTAGTAATTGTTATTATTATTTTTTGTTGTACTGAACATCTAATCATTACCCAGTTGCAGAGTAGTAAAGCCTGACAGATTTTGATCTTTTTCTTTTCAGAAGTTTAGGTTTATCCATTAAAGCAGTGAATCCAGCTTCTCAAAATCAGTCTTGGATATTAGCCAAACATTTTAGACTTTGAGATTTGATTATTTTCTTTTCTAAATACATGCTAGCTTTTCTTTTAAAAAAAAGGTTTAAACTTTCAAATCCTTTAATGATGTATTTTTTCGAATGAAACGTGCTGGTGATCTCCCCCCCCCAGCCCTGTCTTACTAATGACATTGTTGTGCCCTAGTGGAAACAGCTCAGGCTCCCGGCTCAGACCTGGGGGTGCATCCTGGCTTTGCCACTTTCTACCTGTGTGTCTCTGGCCATGTTACTTGCCTCTCTGAGCCTCAGCGTTAGCATCGACAAATAGGAGGAGGGTGTCTATGTTGTTCTGAAGATTAAATAAAGTGAAAGGAGGAAATAGCATTGTCAAATTTAGTAGCACAGACTCTGATGCAAGCAGGTAGTTTAGCACAGTGCCCGGCACCAGGCAGCTCCCAGCAGCGATGGCCATTGGGGTTGAGGCCATTTGTCCTCCTTCAGTGACCATTGCCCTTCCCTTAACATCTGCTTTGTCTTTTCTTCTTAGTCACCCACCTCCATCTTGCCAGTCCTTGCCTTTCCTGCCTAGAATTTTCACAATGGACATTTTCCCTCTGAGTCAAGTCACTTGTATCTGTTTCCTTGGGCTGCCATAGCAAGGAACCATTCACTGGGTGGTTTAAATTAACAGAAATTAATTCTCTCACAATTCTGGAAGCCAGAAGTCTGAAGTCAACATGTTGGCAGGGCCGTGCTCCCTCTGAGGGCTCTGGGAGGGAGTCCTCTCTGCCCTCTCCCAGCCACTGGTGGTGCCAGGAGTCCCCGCTATTGTTTGGGTCATGGCCACGTTGCTCCAACCTCTGCCTCTGTCTTCATGTGGCATGTTCCCCGTGTGTCTCTGTTCACGTCTCCATCTCCTTTCTCTTCTAAAGATTTAGGACTGCCCTTACTCAGAATGAATTCATCTCAAGATCTTTAACATAATTATACCTGCCAAGATCTGTTTCCCAATAAGGCCATGTTCTGAGTGGGTGGACATGACTTTGGAAAGATTCTGTTTAACCCACCCCGGGTACAATACAGGAGAGCAAAGGTGTCTCCCAGCCTAGCACAGAACCTGCTCCACAGCACAAGTCCTTGTGCTCGGGAGTCTAGGATGTATCTGTTTTAATGTAAAAGTAAAGACTGTCCCCATATGCAGTCATGTCAAGGCTTTCAGGGGATGCGGCCAGCATATCCTGTGGCCTTAACCATGTGAAACAGACAGGATTAATGTTTTACCTCCTACGGTGCTCACAATAGTACAACCTGAGTGGGCAACCTGCTTTCAACCATCCCTACACTTTAAGATGGGGATTTTGATCCTGGAGTTATTTGTCAGACCAGAGTGGCAATAAATAGTTAATAGATTTGAGGGGTTCTCAGAGTTTACTCTGTAGTAAACATGGAAACATGGGGAGGGATTGAGGGATCTGGAGAAGGAAGGAGCTCTGTGGCCAAGTGCTTTGGGAGGCATCAAATGTTCCAGGCTTTCTTTTCTGGCTCCAGCCCAGCCACAATGCACGCCAGTTTACTGAGGGTTCTGAGGAGTCATAGTCATTTTCTTTCTTAGGTAAGTATTTCTCATGCTTCTTTGATATGTGCCTGGTATTTTTCATACCAATGGAAGCACAGGTCATGGATGAAGGATCTTGGAGTTCATGGAAGTCCATTCTGTCATTTTACAGAGGTGAAGCCTGGAGCCCGAGGCCATTCTATCAATTACAGCCACCATTCACTGGGCATGGCCCATGCGCCAGGCCCCGTGCTAAGCTCTTGATGGACACTGTTCTATTTAATCCTCACAACAACCCGTGGCACAGGTGGTACAATATTCCCATTTGACAGAGGAGGAAACTGAAGGTCAGGGAGGAGAAGTGACTTGCCAAGATTAGTGAGTGGGCGGTAAACTCAAGGTCATAACACTTCATAATCTGATAGTGTGACATAGAATCTTCAGTAAAGCTGGTGTGTGGGCTTCTGGGCTAGTTCAGTGAACCAGCGGTCGACTTTCAGAACTTGTGGTCATTAATAGTGTGGCCGCTCCCTAGGTGTCTATGTTACCTGACTACCATAAGCATCAATTTCCTTATTGGTAAAAGAGGGATAATGAACAGTTTCTAACTCCTGGGGTGGAAAGAGGCTTTAAAGAAGCACAGAATTAAATGTTAATCTACTTACAGTACTTGGGATGGTGCTTGGTGCAGAGTAAACCCTCGGTAAATACGAATTCTCTCTGTTATTGTGGTCACTATTGTATGCCGTGGTCCCTGACCTCAGAGAACAGTAGATATCGAAAATGTGTCTTTCTAATTGTCTTGAGTTTTCATGCTGGGCTAAACCAAGTGCTGTAGGCAGTGGTGATGTGACTCTTTGAGCCTTGTTGTTCTTCTCTGTGAAATGGGAGTATTCTATACCCTTTTGCAAGTTGTTGTCAGGATTATAAGTAATACCTGAGATAAGCCTGGTATAGTGCAAGTGCTTTAGAAATGGTAACTGTTCATACTGGCAGGTCCTTCTTTAGCAAAGATAGAGCATATATTATAATATTCATCTTTTCAGGAAGAGAAACTGCCAGACAGGTGCTCTTTGCTCTCAGAAGTTCCCCTTGGGCATACTAGTGTGAGGTAAGGAGGCATCCCTTGATCAGGGTAAAAGAGGAAAATTAATTAGCAAAGGCTACCTGTGGACCGCAGAGCTCAGAGGACAAGGGACCAATTGGCATAAGCAGCTCTAAAGTCTTCTGGAAGGGAAATGGTGTAACATAATTGCTTCTCCCTGGGATTTAAAAAAAAAGTATGCAATGGGCTTGTGTATTTTAACAGCCAATTGTAATAAGATCTAACAAATTCCATGATTACTTTGAGAGAGGTCTTTATAGTTAGTAGAAATGAACTGACAGTGATGACTTGGAACTCCAGAGACTATTTCAGTTCTGGAAGATCTGGTTGTGTTCAGCACAGCCTTCAACCATCACAGCAGGCAGATGAGGGGTAAATGCCCACGGCTGTGAGGGCTGCAAAGTGGGCACGTGAGCGACGCCGCTCACCATCACAGAGCAGGCCACCTCTCATCTGGACTGTCACTGCTCCATCCTCTTATACCTCCCAGCTTGTTTTTCTTATGCATCATTCAGACCGTGTGACCTCACTGTCCAGATTTCATCTCTGGCTCTCCTTCCTTTATAGAAATGCACCTGTCGAGAACCCTTAGATAGCATATGAAGCTCTCCTTCCCGCATGACCAGATGTTGTCTGCTTCTCCAGCTCCCACATGCTCTGTTCTCAGACAAGCCCTCTGTGCTCCAGCCCTCTGAGCTGCTCTCAGTTCCCGGAATACCTGCTGTTTCCATGTGGAAGCTGCTCACGCTGTTCCTTGGAAGCTCGAGTGGAAAGTGAAGTAGCCAGGTCAGCTTGTAGAGCCTGGGATTTCAAGTCAGAAAAACTTGCTGTGTTCTGTGGGGTGGGGCTCCCACCGAGACCCATAGGTAGAGAAAAGAAGTTTCAGAAAATAAAATAGCCGTGGGGTAGAGTTGCCTAATTTAGAAAATGAAGATTGATCTCATTGCGTCATCTCACATGTTCCCTTTTAGGGTTGCCATATAAATGACAAATGGTTTGTTTAGTATATGCATAAGTCCATCCTGTGCAATATTTGGGATATACTTATACTAGAAAATTACAGCTTGTTTATCTGCAGTTCAAATTTAGCTGGGCATCTTTTATCTGGCAATCTACATAGGGGACCAATGAAATAGCCCCTGGTGGCTGGGTCTGACATGGAACTGGGACTAGATCTGAGTGGCGGCTTCAGGGTGTGGAAAAGGAGCTGCTCTGTGCAAGGTCTATGCCCTAGAAGTTTGTAGCTACAGTAAGTCGAAGGGGCCTGGTCGTGGTGTATTGGGGCCCTGGGCTGCTTTGGGCTGGGAGCAGTGTTGGGGGAGTGGGATTCTGCACTGTGATTGTCCCTGGTCTCAAAGAGCTGGCATCTAATTTGTCCTTGGAGAAAGTATAAGCAGAACCATCCCTTCCCTCCTGATTTTCATCAAAGTATAAAATAGTGGTGTCACTGTGGGATACTCTGCAGTCCCTGCTAATAAAGGTAAGAGGGCCACTGACCACTGTCATCGGACAGCGTGCACATCAGCTCATTTAATTTGTCTGTTTCTTTTACTGTTTTACCTTTTTAAACAATTTTACAGAGGCATCATTCATTACTAAAAAGTTCACCCATGCTAAGTGAATGGTCAGTGATTTTTTTAGTAATTTACTTGAGTTGTGCTACCATCACTCCAAGTCAGTGTTGAGACATTTCTTTCACCCTGTTAAGTTCTTCTGTGTGTGTTTATCACTCACTTCCGTTCCCTCCTCCATCCTGATCTTCAGTTTGGGAAGATCTGGTTGTGCTCAACAAGGCCTTTGACCTCCCATCCTGGAGGAGGGAACAGGGGTGAGGGACAAGCAGTCACGAAGACAACGGGGCCAGGCCCTTCAGCTTCTGGAAGCTGTACACTTGCACAGAGCAGCCTCCTTTTCGGCAACCACTAATCCACTTTCTGTCTCTATGAATTTGCCTTTTCTAGATGTTTCATAAAGACGGGATCATGCACGATCTAGTGTGTGTGTCTGCCTCCTCTTACTTAGCATAAGGTGCCCGAGGGTCACCCACGTTGTGACTACAGTCCAGTCCTTTCTATTGGTGAACCGTATTTCACTGTACGGATGTGCTGTGCCTCGTTTCTCCTTTCACCAGCTGATGAACATTCTTGCTAGAACATCAGCATGCATAACTCACTTCTTTTTAATAATAGTCTAACCATGTGTGTAAGTTGAGCGAGAAAGGAGAGTTGTAAAACTGGAAGTGATAGTCAAAGAAATGGCCCCCTCATTTTTACTTTTACTACTGCTGTAAACGTTAAGGGGCTGTTTACTTATATTTCTGTCTGATTCATAACATGCACCCACTGGATTAGCTCTGAGGAGTACTGTGGCCCAGAAAAATCACGGAGTACTTCTGCCTCTGTTATTGTGAAACCAAGGAAGAGACTGGGAATGAGAAATAAACGGTTTAGCAAACCAGCTCATGGAAGCCCTCGGACGTCAGAAATGAAGTAGAAAGCTGACCTCGTGGGGCCACCCAGTTCAAAACTAAGCGTCTTTTCTATCTAGTATGTTTGTGGTTTGCATGGAATCTTTTAAGGATACTTCAGTATTTGAAAATGGACACCTAGAAATTACCAGGTACATTTTAGGTGAAACAAAAGAAGGCCCACAGCCTGCCGGAATGAAGAGATGGTACAAATCAAGCCCGCAGGAGAGCCGTGGTGGGAGTGCTTGGGAGCAGGAGAGGAGCATAGGAGGGAAAATTGAGTGGCGACTCATTTTGTTGCTTTATTTTATTATTATTATTTTTTAATTTATTTATTTTTGTTGTTAAATCATAGCTGTGTACATTAGTGCAATCAAGGGGTACAATGTGCTGCTTTCGTATATAATCTGAAGTATTCTCATCAAACTGTTCAGCGTAGCCTTCATGGCATTTTCTTAGTTACTGAATGTATTGTAGCCTTATTTTAGAAGCAGCACCCAGTTCTCCATGTGGGACTTCTCTCTCCATCTTTCCTGGTCCCTGGGGACTGGCTCATGCTCCCTTACCAGCTCTGGAGTGGGGATTTATCCAGGCCTGAGTGAATGTGCTGGCTCAGCGACTGGGTCGGAGACCGGCATATGGTTTAAGTTAGTTGGCCTGAAGTTTATATTGTTTCTGGTGGGATTGGGGGGCTCATAGGTAGGGAGGCTATTGGGTTTCTTCTGAATATGATGAGCTGATCGGGTCTACCACGTGCAAGTAGCTTCCTGGAGGGAGAAACTGAAGGAGACAATGTTAAGTCTTGAGACACAAAGAAAGAAGGATTTCTGAAAACATCCTTTCAGCCCCTGGATGCAGCAGGGCCTGAAAAAATACCTCCCCCCCTCACATTTTGTTTCTGCTTAAGCCAGTTGGAGATGGGCTTTGTTGCTTTCAGTGGAAAGAGTGTTGACTCTGCTTGTGTCTGCAATAAGGAGAGGTCGTCGGAATCGCTTTTTAAAAAATGAGAGGGACATGTGTCTCTTGTCCCTAAGTGTTGTGGAGGAAACTCTCACCCACTCAAGTGCTTCTGGCTGTGCTTTAGAAGACAGAGCACAAGGCATTTGCCCCTGCCCTGGATCTTTGCTTCCTTTTCTCTTCCCCATTAGGGAAGTGACCTGAGATTGGGAGAGAAATCTTGGGCATCCTAACACCCGCTTGGCAAAGGGGTAAGGTCAGCAGGTAAGAACAGGGGCTGTTCACGCCACACAGATGAGCAAACCAAGGCACAGAAAGGCTGAGCGACTGAGTTAAGCAGACATGGCGAAGAGATCCACCTGCCTGTAGCTCTTGGCTTCCTTTCCCTGCAAACTTTCGCTTTGAAAGGGAATCCCACATGTGCTTGCCCAGGGCACTGTCTGTCCCTGCCTAGGGGACTGATGAGGACTGGGCTGTCTTGTTCACTGCCACATCCCGAGCACCTGTTCCATGTGAAACGCTCTACTCACGATGGCAGATGAGAAGAAAACTCAGACCTGGAGAAGAAGAAAAGGCAAGCACAGAATGGAGCATTGTTGAGCCAAAATGAAATAATACATACAAAGTTCCCTAGCACCGTGCCTGGCTCCCACTAGCATCATTCCTATTACTAATATTGTTAATATTATCATTAAAGAATATTAGTGGGCCACCTTATGACTGAGGTCCCCAAGCCCCAGGCCAGGGACGGGTACCAGGGGCTGCAGAGCAGGAGCAGCAAGCCAGAGAGCAAAGCTTCACCTGAGCTCCCCTCAGTCACATCACAGCCTGGGCCCTGCCTCCTGTCAGAGTCAGAGTACGGGGTGGGACCTGGTGCTCTGAATTTCTAGAAGACACCATTGATGATGTTGCTGCTGGTCTGTCTGAGGACCTGGCATGGCGAGGCCAATGCTAAAATTATTCCCATATTTCTTGGTGAGGAAGCAGAAATAAACTGCCACAGGCTGGGGATGGACAGTGAGAGTCAGCATACTGGGTTGAATTTGGGTCTTGCCTGTCTCTGAAATTTATGGCAGCTCTATGATACACCGTTAATCTATTTGAACGAATTAAATCTGAGGTCCCAAGTTGCCCCATGATTTCATTTGCTCAGTCCCCAGGAGTTTTCAGAGTGCTGCTGTGGGTCAGGTGTGGGCCAGGCATGTGATTGAAATTGGAGAAGGGTGAGGTGGAGCTCACCTCCCCCTGACATTCCCAGTTTGGGGAGGTCCTGGGAAGAGGGAGGGGCCATAAATATTAATAGATACTGAATATCTTTTGTTTTTTTCTGGGCACCCTGGTTTAAGAAGTTGACTTAGCACTTTGCTGCTCTTGCAGAGAATAAATCCATTGCTCTAACACCAGTGACTCACATGCATTTCACTGAAGATTTTGTGGGGAGAGAACAGGTTTCTTTGCACCCCATGTAGCAACTAGCTTACATGATGCCACCACTAGCTTGTGGACTCTCCTCGTCTCTTCTCTCCACTCTCCCCATGCAGCTTCTGAATCATCCTCCACCTCCTTTTGCTAAGACTCTGAGCTCTGTACCAGGCAGGGCAGACCCTGGGCATGCAGCCTCCTGCTGAAAGTCTCAGAGCCGCTGCCACCAAGGAAACCCAGACAGTCTTACTGTCATTATATTCTGTAGTTACAATAGCCCTTGAGAAGTGCTGTGATGCGGATCCATAGAAAAATCATGGGGTCACCAAAGAGGAGGTGAGTAGGGTAATACTGGAGACGCTGGTAGAATTTTCCAATATTCTATCTTTCCTTACCTCCCTTAATTAGAAACATTTTCATAGAATTCTGCCTCTTTTAGAATAATATAAGTAGGAGGGCAGATCTGAAGTCACCTTGAATCATCTACTCCAGTGGTTTGTTTTGTTTATGTTGCTTTTAGTTAATTATTTTTGCAAAAGTGTAAGGTCAACCTGCAGACCCCATGGAACCGTGGCTGTCTCCCAGGACTTGGCATCTTCACGCTTCTTCCTCCAGGCTGGCTGGTTTTCCCCTTTCCCCAATCTGCTTTCTCCCCATGTCCCCTGCCCCTGAAGAATGGGTACACTGGCCTCTGCATGTGTCGGATACTCTTGGTTATAAATGACAAGCAGCTTAGTGACAAAAGCCCAGGATTAGGGCCACTGCACACAGCTGGATCCTGGAGCTCGGATGTGGCTGTTGGGAATCGCCTCTGTCTCTTTCACCAGCTTTCTTTTCTGTTGGCTTCATCCTGGTCCCTCACTAGCAGGCAGCCTGGTAACCAGTCCCCTGAAAATAGGACCTCTTTGTCTCCATAGTTCAAGTACAGATATTGAGTCTTTCTGGGCTGTGTGGATCACAAGCCTGGATGCTGTCACCAAAATGTGAAGGCCCTTTGTTGTCAGGTGTGGGCCAGGAACCTACCTTGGGGCTGATATCGAGCTGGGGTCTGCATGACCTGGGCCACCATGTGTGCAGAGGCAATAGTGACCTGTGACTACCGTAGACCAGGAAAGTAGATGAAAACTGCCCATCGAATCCAGCTCTATCAGTTGTGTAGATAGTGTGACCGAAACCCGTCGTGCCCGTGTCAGGGGAGCCGAGAGCTGCACGGGGGGAGGCTCTCCTGCCTTTCAGCTCCCAATTTCCCTCTTGTTCCTCTCCTTCTTTTCAGGGAGGGTAAACAGCTTTCCCCTTCCTGATAAACAAAATCCTTCACAGCCACTCTCCTGCTACTTATCCCGAGGGCCATCTGTGGCATTGCCGTGTGCTCCCTCTGATGCCAGCGGAATGTGCCAGCCCCTTCAAAATCCAGCACACATCACTGAATCAACAGGATACAACAGGGAAGGATTTTCTGCCCTACAATTAACAGTGGAATAAACTCTGGCAGGATCGTGTATGTATCTAGTTCAGTGCTTGGGCCTGCGCTCTATAAAGTGTTTAGAGAACTTAGCTGATTATTGGGGTATTTTGCAAGAAACGCACTTGTTTGGCAAGCACAACTCGCATCATTAGCTGGATTCTTCATTTCACTCAGCTGATAGCTCTGGGGGTGGACACGATTTTGGTGTGGCCTAATGAACAACGTGGCAAGTGAGAAGTATTTGTAAGAACTTTTTTGTGTGTTTATGACACTTTGATAAAAAGTATATCAATAATGAAGCTTAATGAATTTTCATAAATGGATCCAGAAATAGGATGATACCAACAGCCCCAAACCCTCCCTTATGCCAAACAATAAATCATGTACACATAAAATAAAATCTCAGCTGCTGGATTCCTACTTGGCTTATGAGAATTTATTTTGCATCACTTCTTAGTCTAAGAGCGATGTATCTTTTATTCCTTCTTGGTGAGTATTGAACCTGAGGCTGAAGTTCCTTCAGAGGAGTCCTTAGCACCGGGGGATTGTGTCCAGGGTCGGGTTATCATCTATGTCAGATGCAGAGGGGGAGCATTTATGGTGTACCTGTTATTTCAGCTATAAGTTGATTTCTTCACATTTATCTCCCTTTGCTTTTTAAATAGCTTTGACAAGTGTGCAGTCATTACTACCCCATTTTACAGATGGGGAAGCTGAACCTTAGTGATTATCCCACAGCAGGTAGAAGATGCAGGGTTTGAGCATGGGTCTGTTGGACCTCAGAGGCTGGAAAACAAAATCAGAAGGGACCTCTGGGAACCAAGGTTTGCTTTAATGCTACTGTGCTGTTAACCGCAAACTTCTGTGTCAGAGGTTCAAGCTTACATTTGTTGAATTTACCAGTTCCCTGATAAACTTTGGATTTTTGGTTAGCAGAAAACTCAAACGTGTGGTAGGTTCTCTGGCGGGGAAGTCTGTGGCTGCTGGGAGCATTGCCGAAGCCAACCAGCTCCTCCTTGAGGGCTTGGGAATGTGGCCTGCGTCAAAGAGACAAACAAGGCCTGACGTGTCCCCCTGGCTCCCTGGAATGAATGGATTATTTGCTAACCTAGTACAACTGTGTTTTTATTTTATTTTATGTTATTTTTTCTGAGCACTGTTTTCCAGGCACAGTGACAGGATGTTTATATATATCACCTCGTCAACCTGCATGAAAGCGGGGCCCCATGAAGTTCAGTCTCAATGTGGCATCACAGTCAAAGGAGAAAAGATGAAAATGAGAAGATGAGTATAATTCAGGGGTCCTCGACTGGGGGCAACTTTATGCCCCAAGGGACATTCCTATCACATGTCATGTGTCATGATTTGGGAGGGCTACTGGCATCTCACTGGGTAGAGGCCATGATGCTGCCAAACGCCCCAAGGCACAGGATGGCACCACCACAGAGAATGACCTGGCTCACCCAGCAGGTGCAGGGCCAGTCTCTGCTGCGGCCTCCTGGGGAATGTCTGGGGCCAGAGGCTGCATGCCTATTGTAACCACACTTCTTGAAAACCCTGAGTCTGTCTGGAGCTCCCTCTGGACCTGTCATGTGGATGGCAGCTTCTCTCTTTCCCCAGGCTCAGTGGGGTTCCTGAGTTCCCCCTCTCTCCTCTTGCCCCACTTCTGGACCTTACCCTCCCTCTCCCTGAATAGTTTTCCTTTGGAGTCTAGATTTTCTCAGACTTCAAGCATTCAGACATTCTCTTCATGATTTTATCATGTCCTTGTTATCCTAGTCAACTCACTTGTTTCAGGTCTCAAGTAAGAAATTCTGAATTTCATCAACATTATAATGTACATTTAAACATATGACTTAAATACATCGAAATATTCATATTGTTTACTTGAAAATTATATTCTACTAAAGTTTTAAAAAGTTGGCCCGTGTTGATGTGTGCACCGTTCAGCCATCCTGCATGTCTCTGGGGAGATGCCTCTGTGCTTTGGGAAATGCTGGACTGAACTTTCACCTTCTCCTCTACTACTAATGGCAGCTGTAGGCAACTTGCAGGCCACTTTGGAAATTTCTAGAGGCTGGCAAGTGGTGGGAAAGGGGCTATAAAGTTCCTATGTTAATCATTTTTGGCTGTTATTACTCTTCATTTAATCATCACAAATATGTGTGGCCAGGTAAGCAGGTGGAACCCTTTTTTTTTTCTTTACAGATGAGCAAACGAGGCTCCTGGAAGTGAGGCAACTCATCTCAGGATTCACACCCAGGTCCGTCTGACTCCCCCAAAGCCTTTTCTCCCCACTTGCTGTCACGATAGCCCAGGCTTGAGTGTCCTTACACATTGGTTTTTATCTGTATCTCTTTGACCACTAAAGGAAAGTGGATTCAATGCATAAGTAGGTCGCTGCAGTGATTCTGCCTTGGGGATGGGGTGACCAATGAATTAGCAAATGAATTAAAATCACGATGTGCTTCTAGTTAAGCATTTTCAAACCTGACTTTCCTGCTTCATAAAACGTCCAGTGGGTTTCCACACGATGATCTGAGAAAGTGGCTGCGGAGGACACAGCAATACCCTAAAGTTTAGGGCTGCTCACAGAGACACAGAGGCCAGCAAAGGGCATGTGCTGACTATGCTTTATCTCTTTGATGCACTCGCCAGGGCTACCCATGGTCTTTGGAAAACTATAGCAAGTTGAATAATAAATTGGGGTTCAATTTTTATGACATCTCTCTAGAAATGCTTTTAGGAACATGTGAATTCACAAGTGGTAGAAACAAGCATCAAAGTTTCCACGGTAACGTGTGGCTCTGATGCCATGGGGTCCCAGCTCCACTGTCCATACTGTCTCTATGAGAGGTGCCAGGGCCCCCAGTTGGATTGGGGTTGGGGGCTTAGCAGCTCTAGTTTGAGTCTCACCCACTTGTTGGCTGAGGTCCCTTAGGTAAGCTCCTTAACCTCTCTGAGTTTCAGACGCCTCATCTGTAAAATCAGGGTAATCATAGTATCTGCCTTGTAGGGTTACTGCAGGGATCAAGAGCAAGAGCCTAGAAAGTACTTAGCACTGTCCCTGGCATGCGGTCAGCTATCCACGTGGACAAGCACTTTTGGCTTCTCGTCATGTTCATTTCAAAGTCCTCTGTGCCCGTGCTGTTTAAGATGTGGTTCTCAGATCAGCAGACATATCCCTGGGGAGCTTGTCAGGGTCATGAATGCAGAATTTTAGTCTCTACCCCAGACCTGCTGAATCAGATTCTGCACTTAAATAAGGTCCCAGGTGATTCTTCTGAGCATTCCCGTTTGGACATGTCATCGTAAACTAATGAGGAAGGGGCTGCATCCGTTTAGATTATGGAAAACTGTTGGCAGCTGCATGTTGGCAGCAGAAAGTCATCAGCAACAGGACGCTGGGCCACTGACTAGCTGGTATTCCTCAATGTAGTCCCTTCAGGAACTAAGTTTCTTTAAAATGACTCCCCTAATTTAGAAGATTGTTAGTGGGACAAAATGAAATAATATGAAAACTGATATGAAAGGTGAAAAGTAAGTTATTTTTATCTTGTTGACATAGAGAAAAGGACATCATAATCTCCATAGCTTATAATTTTCAAAGGGTTCAATTTCCTATTCTCCACATTTACCTGCTGAGTGGCCACAGCCATGTCCTATTATTTGGTGTCTTGATTAAAATAATGGGGAATAACAGTGGCCCCGGAACCACCAGCCTGGTATTTTTGGAAACTAAATGGGAGAGTTTTGTAGTTTGGCTAATAGGTATTGCCCTAGAAAAGACCAGCGCTGTGATGGATGGGGCTGTTGAGGCCATGTACGAAATCAGCAGATGAGTTGCAGTGTAACGTCCGGCGGCCACAGGCAGGGGTCGCCAGAGGGATTCTGGATGGTGCGTTTCAAAGTAACACACGTTTGGCTTCCACGAAAGCTTTTTATTGATTCGGAACATCACAGTCAAAGCAAGAAACAAATGATTTTGCTTATATTAGCAGAAAATCTCCGAACACAAAGCAACCCTGGATATATTCTAGCACAGGAAGAACACAATTGCACACCAAGACTCAGCTTTAATACATGAATTCCTAAGAGGGGTGAGGCGAGAGAGGACAGATGGCAAACAGGCTGAAGTTCTCTGGGGTAGGAAAGGACCTGCGATACCAGCGCTGGCCAATGGCTCTGGCCTTGCAGTTCTAGGAGTGCATGCTGCACTTAGCAAGATACAGATGCTGGTAACAGAGTCACTCACCTTCAACACCAGGTCGAGCAAAAGGAGCCAGGAACCCCAAAACATGCTCTTCACAGACAATTTCATGTGACGGAGATGCAATTACTAGGAGTGAGCAAAAGGTCTCCCAACAGAGCCAGTGGCAGTTTCACAGTTTCTCAAACTATGGGAAACTGCAGGAAAACAATTTATTACCTAGATGGTATTCCCTCCCCCCCTACAGTTCTCTCTCTTGTTTTAAAGAAAGAAAAGGAGTAACAGAAAAAAAGGATTTTTAAAAGGAGTAATTTATATTTTAAAATAGCAAGGCATCTAAATAATAAGTACACAGGTATATTCTGATTGTTCTAAGTATCTTATCCCTCCTTTGTTAGAATTTTGAAGGCTGCTTTAGATATAATGTGTAAAAAAAAGCTCAGCCACAGTAGACATCACCACCACAACAGCAAAACTAGAAATGGGTGACAGCCCAGGCTACTTGGGAGTTGGGGGATGAGAAGAGGTGGGAACACAGCATAGCATTGCTTCTTTCACAAAGAGGTCGTGGTTTTTAGGTGACTACTTCTCTGAATGGGTACTAGATTGGAAACTCGGGCTCAGGGACGAAGCTGTAGCTGACAGCTGGAGGCTGCTGCTGTGACAGGGCTGGTTGTGAGGATGTGAATCACCCTTGCTGTTCATGAGTATGCTTTGGCCAGGGACCCAGCAGGCAGCGTTACACACCCTGGTGTGTGGAAAGGGGTGAACGCAGCACCCAGAGGAGCCTCCACTGATTCCTCTATTTGGGAAATGGGAGTTTGTGACTTACCCACTGTGGGATCCTTTCCAAGAGTCTGTTAGCACATCTTTATATCTTCTAAGTACCTTTTCCCTCTCCTCTTTCTAACCATCTTGGCTGCTTAGAAGGCCCACTGCGCTGAGCGGCCCTGCCGTGCTAGCCCAGGCTCACGCCGCTGCAGCCACAGAGAATCTCCCTGAACGTGTTCCGCAGCTCCAGGCTCCGGAAGGCGTAGATGAGCGGGTCGATGACCGAGTTACACATGATGAGCACCAGATAGGTGTTGAAGTGGGCGGCGTAGCAGACGCAGTAGGGGTTGGTGGGGCAGGTGATGATGAGGACCAGGTGCAGGAAGAAGGGGGCCCAGCAGCAGACGAAGACCCCCAGCAGGATGGTGATGGTGACAGCCCCCTTCAGGCACGAGTGCTGCTGCGGGGCCGCCCCGTCCGCGGGAGGCAGAGCCGCGATGCGCTGCACGTGCAGCCGGGCGAACAGGAACATGTGCACGTAGAGGGTGCCCATGAGCAGGAGCATGGCGAAGAACATGGTGATGAGGCACACGATGACCATCTTGCTCTCCGAGTAGATGATGAACACCACGCCGCAGACCCCGCAGCAGAGCCAGATAACGGCGATGAGCGTGAGCGCCTTCCTGGCGGTCATGATGCTGTGGTAGCGCAGAGCGTAGAAGATGGTGACGTACCTGTCCACCGCGATGGCCAGCAGGTTGCAGATGGAGGCCACCAAGGAGATGCAGATCATGGAGTCGAAGACGTTGTCCATGTGCTGGATGAACTGGTCCTCCAGGCTCAGGTAATCGCTGTGCACCACGGCGATCATGATGGTCTCCAGGGCGTTGGACACGCTCACCAGCATGTCCGCCACCGCCAGGCTGCAGAGGAAGAAGTACATGGGGGAGTGCAGGTTGCCGTTCCTGACCACGGCCAGGATGACCAGGACGTTCTCCAGCAGGCTGACGAGGCCCAGAGCCAGGAAGACCTCGGGCTTGATGAAGACCTGCTCGCAGAACGCGCTGCTGCTCTGGTTGCTGAAGGAAGGGGCTTCGGGGGGCTCCGAGCTGTTGGGCAGCGTGGGCTGAGCGGGGAGCGGGCAGCACGAGGCGTTCATGGCTAACAGCAGGGCTGCTCCGAGCTGGGCTCCGGCAGGGTCTGGGGGAGCTGCTGCTGCCGGCGGCGAAGTCGAGCTGTCCCTGCTGAGCCTTCTTCTGGATGCGTGTGCAGTGCAGGAATGTTCCTCCCCAGGAGAGAAGAGGGGTGCTCTTGAGAGAAGAGTTAGCAGCTTGGAGACGTGGAGAAAACTTTCCTCTGCTTCTGTAGTTTCACAGCTCCTCTTACCAGCTGCCTCTCCTCACGGCCTCTTACTGCCCACTCTGTCTGCTCACGTCCCCACCTGGGATCAGAAAATCTGCCACCGGTTGCTACAGTTACGACTCTTTTCACAGCAAGACTGGGGATGTTAGAAGTGTTACCTGTCGCTAGAAGTGAAGGGAGAACACTCGGGTTTTATACATCAGCCAAGGGCAAACTACTCCTACTTGATCTTCAACGCAGCGAGATGACCACTGAGCGTCGCGCACCTCCCTGACTGACAGCAGGCACCTGCTCCCGCCGCCGCGCCGGGATGCGCAGCCGCGCGGCGCCCTCTGCCGGCCGATGGCTCCGCTGCAGGCCGACGGCTCCGCCGCTCGCGGGCGCCCCGAACCGCCGCAGACTCCAGGTCGGTTCGTCGGCGCCTTTGTTTGTTGGTTCGCTCGTTCATTCATTTGTAGTTGTTTGAGAAAACATTTACTGAGCACCTGCTCTGTGGCAGGTCTCTGCTGGGTGCAGGGAGTACAGTGATGATTGAAACAGCGGCTGTCCCAGTCTTCCCAGAACCGGAGTCTGGGAACCGCAGATAGGAGGGACCCTAACCCGATGGCTAAGGAAACTTCCTGGAGGAAGAAACATGGAGAATTTTTGGTTCCAAGGAGGAAGAGGTGATGAGCTTGGGCTTAGCCAGGGTTGAAATCTGCAGAAAAGAAAGCTTGGGGGGTTTGAAGCACTGAAAGTGGCAGAGTGTGGGCTGGAGACACTCATCGGAGAAACGAGGCTGCAAAGATTTTTTTTAAAGGTGAGGGGTGCTTATCCTAAAGGCAGCAGGGGCTGTGGGAGGGTAGGAATGAGATGGGGTCTGCATTTTTGAAAGCTTCCTGGTTGCAGAAGGGATGAGAGTGTGGTTAAGGAGTCCAGGGTAGCAGGAATGCAGAGTCCCAGGGAGAGGGGATGGGCCTGGGGCTAAGGGTGTGGGTGTGGGGTGCGGAGGGTGGGTAGAGATATTTAGGAGGCAGGAGAATGCAGAACTGAGACTGACTAGATATAGGAAGGTGGGAAAGGAGCCGCTAGGAATACCCCTACTATCTGTCTACTTAGGTAGTGGGGGAAATAGAGATGTTTAACACTGGGAAACTCAGAAGGCAGTATTTAGCAATTACTCTGTTAACGTGGTGTTGTGCTTGGAAATATGGTTTGATACTTTGTTCATGTAAGATTTGGTTATACACATGGATCATGTGCACACGGATCATATATGCTCAGAAAACACTGAATCTCATCATCCCTAAGCACACACACACATTCTTAATGGATTAATTATCCATTCCTCATCTAACTATGTATGCAGGTGTGTGTGAAATAGAAAAAAATATGCACATGAAAATAGGATACTTATAAAACCTTGGGGTAGAGAGATCTTAAACAAGATGGGCAACCCAAAACTTAGTATGGAAAATAGCACCACGAAGAAAGTCAAGACACAAACAGAAAGAACACATTTGCCACAAGCAAAGATTGCCATCTCTTATATACAAAGAACACTATCACATTAGTAAGAAAATGGTGAATTACCTGTTAAGAAATTGAACAAAAGATATGAATGGTAATTCACTGAAAAGGAAATATAAATGGATGGTAAGCATATGAAAGAAAGGGTGTTAAACTTTCTGGGGATTCAGAAAAATGCAAATAAAAATGAGATTTCAGCGTCATTCTAGTTTAGTTGACAAGAATTAAGAAGATGTCAAATTCAGGAGAGAATATGGGGGAAGGACACTCATGTGTTCCTCTTGTTTGTGAATAGTTTCATCACTTGGAGTTTTCTACAAAAATAAGAAATGCATGTGGCTATGAATCTCCATCTATGAACAGAGGGGCATGTTTATGTCAGCAGAGCAACTTAATTTCTGATGCTAAGACGCTGTTCTTCCAGGTTGGGGTCACATCCTGAGTGCATTTCTACTATCATAGTCTGTGGTTTCAAGGGCACTGGTCTTACCTGCAAAGCTAGATTATAAGTAGGGACTATTCACTGTCTACTCGGCCTTTGCCTGCTCTGTGCTGGGCATGGGCCATCTTTCCCTGCTTCCATCCTCCGGCCATGTGCATCCTTCAGAGAGAACAGATGGGACTTGGTATTCAAACCTGTGTCTTCAGGGGTATCATCATTGCTAATGTGTGTTCATTTAGTTTGCTCTAAATACTACTTCCCACTTTCCCAGTGGAGCCACACACACACAGTATTACCTTTTAATTGAATCTTGCATAAATGAATTGGCTTTATTAATAATAATTGCAAGACTGTCACTGTCAGTGTTTGCCATATGTTGTTGGCATAAACGGGAATGTCTGTTTGAATCTTTTATTATAAACTGTAGCAAGAAGATTCTTATTCTAGGAGGTAATCCACCTGGGTGTTCTCTCTGCTGGGAAAGCTCTTCTTCAATTTTGTGCTTGGTATACTCCTCCAAGATGCAGCATAAATGTCAACTTTTACTTACAGCTTTCCTCAAATCCCATGCACCAGTTTACTACTCCTCCATCCTGCTGGCAAGTTGACAGGGATCAGCACTCTTTCCTCAATCTCAATGGGACAAGACACAAGAGAAAAAAAATTGGACTTTTTATCAAAATTAAAAATATTTATATCTTAAGATACTACCAGAATAGTGATAAGACAACACACAGAATGGGAGAAAATAATTGCAAAGTACAGATCTAAGACTTGCATCTAGAATATATAGAGAACATTTGCAACTTAGTAATTAAAAAAAAAAAAAACCCGCTTGAAAAATGAGCATTAAAGGATTTGAGTAGACGTTTCACCAAAGAATATATCAAATGTCCAACAAGCACATTAAAAAAGAAGACTCAACATTTTAGGGAATTAGTAAAATGTGCTAAAAGCCATTCACTTGTATACTTTAAACAGGTAAATTTTATAGTATATTAATGTTATCTTTTTTTTTTCTTTTAAGAGGCAGAGTTTCACTTTGTCACCCTTGGTAGAGTGCCGCAGCATCACAGCTCAAAGCAACCTCCAGCTCTTGGGCTTAGGCTATTCTCTTGCCTCAGCCTCCTGAGTAGCTGGGACTATAGGCGTCCACCACAATGCCCAGCTATTTTTTGTTTGTAGTTTGGTTGGTGGTGGGCTTGAACCTGCCACCCTCAGTGTATGGGGCCGGTGCCCTACTCACTGAGCCACAGGTGCTGCCCCATTAATGTTATCTTAATAAAGATGTTTTAAAAAATGACATGCAGAATGTTGCATAATTATAGGTCACATCCATGCTTGTAAGAACAGAATGATTAGATTTTATTATTAATCTGGACTTTTTTAAGGGGCAGATGCTGCTTCTTGCTGTCTGCTGATTTCAGCACCTGGTTGCTGGACAGTTCCCTGAGCACTCGGATTCAAGTCACACAGCTAGGCTCCAACCTTGTTCTGTCCTGGGATCTTCGCGTGCGCGCGCGCGCGCGTGTGTGTGTGTGTGTGTGTGTGTGTGTGTGTAATGTTTCTCACTTGAGAAAGTTCAGCCTGAAAGTGAGGCTGAACTCACTTTCCTGCCTCAGCCTACCAAGTAGCTGGGCCTGCCACCATGCTGGAGTAATTTTTCTATTTTTTTTCTTTAGTAGAGAATGGATCTTGCTCTTGCTCAGGCTGATCTCGAACTCCTGAGCTTAAGTGGTCTTCCTTCCAAGGCTTCCCAGAGTGCTAGCATTGCAGGTGTGAGCCATCACGCCGGGCCTCTAATTATCTAGGGTTGATAATCAGTGCATTGAGAGGAATAGAGGCCTTCCCATACTGTGGAATCAACATTATTTTTTTCCCAAATCTTGGTTTTCTTGAATCCACAATTAAAGGGGAAGTTGGAGGAGAGAGGGACTAACAGTTAAAGAATGAGAAAAAGGGGACAATTTTTTTTATAATTCAGGTTTGTCATGAACATTTTATTAAGAGAGCAGTTGAAGTTCTTTCTATGCCATTTCCTTCTGCAAATGATAAAATAATAACTAGCCCAGAACTCTTGCTCCACAAGCATGAGGTGTGTGCAGTGCTAGCAGCTTCTAATTGCATTTTCTTTCTTAAAGCTTTCATTATCAAGTACTTTAATGAGTTGTCATTTTAAAAATGTGTGTTGCTTTTATGGTTGAATTTCTCCCAAGAAGACTGAATTAGTGGGCCTCATTTCTCATCTAGCTACCCTGTGCACAAAAGAAATAAAAATATTTGTTATACTTTTGCTCAGTTTACAGGTCCTTCTTTTATTTTACAAACGCCCATCAGGTCCAAGGCAGTTGTCAATGGAAATGAGCATTCACTGTCCAGGAAGGCAGTGAAGAACAGCCTCCTGGTAGTCAGCCAAGAGTGTCAGGGCCCTCTTAGGTGACACAGAAGGAGCTGAAAGGAAAGATACAAAGAGGCCCATGCCAACACTTAACAATTGAGCATGGGTGAACCAGAAATAAAAGCAACAGTTAACGCTTACTGAGGGTTTAATGTGTGTCCGGACTCTGTTATAGCTGAGAATGGAAATGAGTTGACACAACAACCTTACCAGGCAGGTAACATTACCACTGCCACTTTACAGATGGAGGCACTGAGGCACAGAGAGACTATGTAATTTTCCTAAAGTCATACAGATAGAAAATGACAAACTCACGTCTGGCTGCCAAAACAAAGTAGTTTTAATATCAATGTCATAAAGCTTCTCTAGGCATTCAAAGTAGGTATTCAGAACCCAGATGTGGAACTGAGTTTTTATTTGGGGGGGGGCTCCAATCCATTAAATAAATGTCAAAGGCAAGAAAAAACTTTAGGACCAGACAGGTAGGAGTCACAATGGTCATAGTGAAGAGGAGATACAAACTAGGGTCAGGGAGGAGGCTTGGTGATGGATAAAGTTGACAAGAGTATTCTTAAACTATGTTTTAAAAATTCTGTAAGACATGCATACTTACCCTAAATTCCTATATAGTATGACCAAACATTGTCCAGCAGTGTTCATTGCCACCTTATTTTAACAATAGGAATCCAAATATTAGTTTGAATCAGGTGCACATCTGTCCAGTTAAGATGTCACTGTCCAGTTTCCCTTGCAGCTAAATGGTCATGTGACCCAAGTTTTGACTAAAAGATGTGAACAGAGGGAGAGTTTTTTATGCTTCTTGTGCTGTTCAAAGGAGTTAAAATACTCTCCTTTGTCTTTACCCAACTTCTTACTGAATAAGGATGAAATGGAGGAACAAGAGGCCACTTTTGATTCAGGAATGTAAGCCATATGTTGAGATGACTGAACTGCCTCATTTACTTTGAAGTGCTTCCTTTAGTATTGGCCCAGAAAAGAGAAACAAACTTCTCTCTTGTTTTAGTCACTAAATGTGTAGGTCTTTTTGTTGTAATATTTTAGACTGTTCCTTATCTAATACATGGTATAGTGGTGCAATTTGATTTTCTCTACTAGAAAGAAGGTTAAAGACAAAGTCATTCTTTCATGTAACCATTGACATAACAATCATGGAGTTGATTCTTTGCATCTTACAGCATGGTATGTATTGGGGACACAAATATGAACAAGACACAGTTTCTTCTCTCATGGGGCTCATAGTCTGGCTGGGAAGATTGAGATCCTATGGAAGATGGTAATATAAAGAAAACATTAGGGAAGCACTGGAAAGGGCTAGTGCTTTGGCAGGTATGCAGGGGTGGTTAGAGAAGATATTTCAATTCCAAGGCATACATGAATACATGTATCTAATTTGGCCAATGTGGGTATAGTTTGCACATAGCTGGCATAAAATGGTCAAATGGTAATATTTCAGGTAGCTGCAATGGTGAGAAGATTTACAAAGAAAGCTAGAAAGTACCCATGAAATAATAACTTTTGTGCTTGGAGAGTTTTTTTCCATAGATAATATACAGGCTTCTGTTCTTGACAAAAGCTATAGAGACCATATAGCTCCTTCTGTCACAAATTGTGCACAATCTTCATCCAAAGAATGTACAAGCTCATAGAGTAGGGTGGGATTTCTGGTAATGCATCTAAAATGGCTTAATCCAACAAAAGAAAAAAAGGATTTACATGTTATCACACATGGTGTAGATTTCAGGGAGTCTGTGGATTTACGTATAGCTGGGTTTAAGGCTCAATGAAGGCAATGAGGATCCAAGCCATCTTTGGTAGCTCAGACTGCTATAGTACAGTACCATAGACTTTGTGCCTTAAACAGCAGAAATTTATTCGAGCAAGTTCTGAATTCTGGGAAGTCCCAGACCAAGGTCTGGTAGGGTTCAGTTTCTGCAAGTCTTCCTTCTCCACTTGCAGATGACTGCCTTCTCTCATATCCTCACGTGGTGGAAAACAAGAGGAGGCACACACTCTTTGGTGTCTCTTCCTACAAGGGCACTAATCTCACCATGGAGGCCCCACCCTGTTGACTGCTTTAAATTGAATTCTCTCCCCAAAGCCCCATATACAAATGCTGTCATGTTGGAGTTTAAGGTTTCAACATGTGAATTTTGGGGAATGTAATTCAACTCATAGCACAGGGTCTCTTCATAGCTTGGCCCTGCCTTCCTTCATGTTGGCTTCATTCTTACATTCCATGTGGGGTCAAAGTGGCTGCAAGCCACCCTCTAAATTCAAGTCTAGCAGAAAGGCATGAGGGCATTTGTCTCAATAGATGCGAGACTCCCTAGATCATATCTTCCTGAATCTGACTGGACCAGGTGCACACCCCAGAGCCAGTATTTGTGGACAAGGGAACGCCATGCCTAGACTGGCCAGGCATGAGTCATGTGCCCAGCCTGGAGTCAGGAAAAGAGTTAGAGCAAAGGGTGATTCCCTTGAGGAAATGTGGTACTATTCTCTGAAGATGCTGGACAGCAGACGCAATCCACATTCACTGAGATAATAACGCAAACTGGTAATCAGCACCCTTTATATTTTTGTCATTGTATTGACTAAATGAGGATTTTCAAAGAAGGAATACTTGACAGGATGACTCATAGATGAAATAATGTTTGGCTGAAAAGAAGTGAAAAAGTTTTCTGGGAAGATGAGAGCAGAGTGGATGAGTTGTACTTTTTTCTGGGTTTGGAAACTGACTTTGCCACAGTTTATCTGAGTGACTTTGGGTTGGTTACTGTGGCTTTCTAAGCTTCAGTTTCCTCATTTATAAAATAGGTACAATTGTGGTGCCTCTTTTATCATGCTACTGTGAGCACTGGATGATTCCATGCCTGTGACCTGGTAAGCACATAATTGTTAACTATTGCTAATATTACAAAGGAGGGGAGGTAATTTTAGAAGGAGACCTAAGAACATGTTGTATTCCTTTCTTACAGAGGTATCTGGCACTCGATAAATATTTGTTGAAAGGATGAATAAATGAGTGAATGCACAGAGGGAACACAGGCTTAAAATGCCACTACATGTTCTGGTCTCACGTGGTGAGTGGTATAATAGGATTCAGAAGGGAGCCCCATTTTCTCTAAGTTAAACCTTCGGGTAGAAGATGTTTGATTGTGGGCGCCTAACTGTAATGCGTTTTCTGCAGATGTTGGCTCTTGACTTTCTTCCCAGTGGTTCGCAGCTGTTTTCTCTCTGGATTGAGGCCCAAAGCGTCCAGATATGTGGGTGGAAAAGAGTAATGTTTATGTTTGGCTACAAAAAACCTACAACCCATTATGCTTGGGTATTTTGGAACTTGATTGCCATAGGTAACCATTTCTCTAAGTGAAAATCAAGCAAAGTAATTTGTGCTTCAAAGTGCTTGAGTAATAAGGGTATCCTGCTCTCCTAATGCATCTCTGTATTTTGCAAACTTTCTAAACAAGAACTATTGGTATTTCTAAAGCTCTGAGGCAGGAGTCAGTAGAGGCAGAGGCAGGAGCTTGGGTCAGAGTGCCCTCTCTCTCGTCACAGTGTACAGGACACATGCTGGTGCTCTTGTTTCTGTGTTTGCTACAAACACATGTCTCAGCACGGAGCACATGATTTCCAGGTTCCAGTCCCAGGGGCCAGGTGACTGGGTATAATATGGCCATCCTGTGCCCAAGTATTATCAGGAACAAATCACTGGTTCTAGGCAGGGCTGGGTAAGGTCCCCAAGTGTATTTTTTTATGAGGCTGTTGTGGACATAAAATGAGCTAGATTAGAGAGTGCCCTGTCCTGCACTGGTATGCAATAGGCACTCAATAAGTGCTGGCTTCCATTTTCTTCACTCTCTGTTAGGGATGTGTTCTATGACAGGTAACAGAGAATGACTGCATTGCAACAAATGAGAGTTTATTTTTCTTGCATCTTGTGATGTCTAGATGCAGATGAGAGCTGTGTTGGTTCAGAGGCTCAGCAGTTTCAGGGTTATTCTCTACATCTCTCACGTTGTCACCTGCTGGTCACAAGATGGCAGCAGGTCCAGATGTCACATCCATGAGGGGAAGAAAATGGCACAAAGGGTTATACCAGTGGGATTTGTCCCTTCTATGAAGAAAGAAATATATTTTTTGGGGGAGGGGCAGCTGATTCTCTGTCCCCCCAATAGAACTGTGATAATGCCTCATGGGTTAGAAATGGTCAACTGATCTACCCTAGTTGCAATGGAGGTTGGGAATGCAGCTGGAAGTTTGAACAGCTGGTCACCCTGAACACATTTTCTTCTCCTCCACTCCAAGAAAGATGTTGCAGATTGAGTTCTCCAGAAACAAATGCTGAGATAGTGTTGGATGTGTGGGATGTTTATTAGGGATTAATACCTAAGGAAGGGAAGGGGAGAGAGTGGAATTGGGGTGAGGCTGAAGTGAACTGAAAGGCAGGCCTGACAGGACGTCTGCCCACCCTGGACAGCTCTGGAGCATGGATGGTCCATTGAAATTGTCTTTGTTGGGCTGAAATGCCTGGGCTTTTACACTCACTGCATGGTCAGCCATTAGATGCGGGCTGGGTAGGAAGAGGGGTTCTTGGGCAAGTGCTCTGTGGCTGAGGCACATCCCAACGGAACTGGAACTGTAGGCTTCCTGCGGAGAGCAGGGTACAGGTTCTTCCTTCAAGTGGGACCTGGGGGATGCAGGTCTGTGCTCATCACCAAAGAAGAAGTCAGTCTGTGCCAGCACTGAGGTGTGACTGGCCAGCACCGGCAGGGGTATTCCCTCCGTGTGCACCTGTGGAACTGAGTTTTACAGGAGCTTTAGATGTCATGGGGTATTTTCAGCCCTGCCATCTCCTCTGGAGTGTCACCTGAGGGCTGCCACATGAGGGTACAGAGCACGGTACATCCTGTGACTAAGGTACAAGGGTGGGCTTGTCTGGAGGCTCCTGTTGTGGTGGTGAGTAGTTAGAACAAGCGGGGGCAGTCTTACTCACTGACCAAGGACGAGCTGACAGCAGGGGCAGCCACGGGGAAGAAACAGAAAGACAACTCATCTGTGAGTGTTGTGGGGAGAGTTGAGACACATTTTACATAATCCAAATCTAATGCAGAAGTTTCTAATATCTACCCATGACATTCTCATAGTGGCCAGCTGCTGAGCTATATAATAGAGGTTTTCATTTTTTCCTGACCATATTGATGTATTTTATTTTGGGGATAATTGTAGATTTACAGCAAAATAGCAAAGGTAGTACAGAGCATTCCCATGCACCCTCATCCTATTTATCCCACTGTTAACATCTTTCATTGCTGTGGTAGTTTGTCAAGGAAACAGCCTGGGTATATTGCCATTAACTAAACTTTAGACTTTATTTTGATTTCACTTGTTTCCAATCAATGTCTTCTTTCTGTTCCAGGATCCAGGCTAAGACCCACATTGCACCAAGCTGTCCTATCTTCTCAGTCTCCTCTGCTCTGTGGCAGTGTCAGGCTTCCCTTGTTCTTCATAACTTTGACAGTTTTAGGGGTACTGGTTAGGTATTTCATAGAAAGCCCTGGATTTGGGGTGTGTGTGACATCTTTCTTAGACTGGGTTATAGACGTATGGAATGAATACCACCAACGTGAGTGCTTTTCCATCACACCATATTGGGGGGTACATGACACCCACATAACACCCCCAAGATGATAGCCTCTATCACCTACTTACTGGATGTGTAACTGAATTTTGATTACCTGTGTTTGGCCCTATAGGGTCTTTATATATATATATATTTATTTATTTATTTTTTTTTTTCAGTTTTTGGCCAGGGCCAGGTTTGAACCTGCCACCTCTGGTACATGGTGCCAGTGCTCTACTCCTTTGAGCCACAGGCACTGCCCAGGGTCTTAATAATTTTATATATTTTTTTCTGGGCCTTCAATTCTATTCTTACTCATGGAAAGGACATGTGAAAATGACTCGCAAGCCCCACTCCTGTCCCACTTTCCCATCCTTTCCCACCAGACCCAATGCACCTGTCCTGCCAGGGTAACATCAGCAGCCACTTACTGAATATTTGAATGGGCCAGGCACTTTGCTTACACTGTCTCCAATCTCCGAAACCACCAGCTGTGCATGTACCACTTTGCATACTAAGAAACAGAAAAGTGAAGTCAGTGTCCTCAGGGTGAGAAGAAGAGATTTGAACTCGTGTCTGTTTGATGCTCAGACCTGCGCTCTTTCTACTGCCTTTGCTCCCAGGCAGACGCACAAGATGGGACAGTGTGCAGCAGAAAGAATGAATGTGATATTACCACAACGACCTCTGCAGGAAGCCCTGAAGTCAGCTACGAGAAGGATCAAGGCTAGGGGACATGAAGACGACAGCTACTCAGAAAAATGGACACATTCTCTTTCATAGTAAAAAGGAGAGAGAGGAGAATCAGATGAGCTTTTCTGAATCATTATGGCCACTGGAAAAAACACACAACCATCCCCCTTGTTATCTCTATAAAAACGATG
Organism: Loris lydekkerianus; assembly: GCA_963574355.1. Lineage (NCBI taxonomy): Eukaryota > Metazoa > Chordata > Mammalia > Primates > Lorisidae > Loris > Loris lydekkerianus. Next base: position 40,308 of record CAUYPK010157817.1, read on the forward strand.
CAGGGAAGGGTAGGGCCTAAGCTGAAAGCAAAGTTCCTGGCACATAGCAGGAACATGTACAGTTTTTTTGGCTAGGGAAGCACGATCTATACAGACTTTGCTTTTTAGAGCATATTATGTTTGGTTGGGATGTAACAAGAGCAGACTATTCAGAACGTTGCTAGTGTTTTCCAGGTGTGTGCCTGTCATCTTTCTCTGCACTCTGGCTTTACAACCCTGGATCGCCTGAGGTTGTCTGTCCACAGCTCCTCCTGGCTGTTCCCCTCCTCTCTGGTTGGTCCCCTTTTGTTCCCACATGTGAAGCTTTTGTGTGTAACAATCACTGGTAAAGATGCAGAGGACGCAGAAGGGAACTACACAGCTCAGAGGAGAAGCACAGCTCCATGGGACTTCTCCCTGCGGAAGGTTTCGTGTTAGGATTTATTTATTTATGTACTTATTTTGAGATAGAGTCTCATTCTGTTGCCTTGGGTAGAGTGCCGTGGCATCATGGTTCCCAGCAAACTCAAACTCTTGGGCTCAGATGATCCCCTTGCCTCAGCCTCCTGAGTTAGCTGGGACTATAGGAGCCCACAACCATGCCCGGCTAGTTTTTCTGTTTTTCGTAGAGACGGGGTCTCTCGCTGTTGCTCAGGCTGGTCTCAAACTCCTGGATCCACCTGCCTTGGCCTCCCAGAGTGCCAGGATTGCAGGCATGAGCCACCCTTGTTAGAATTTCTTATTTGTTATCTCTCTCTTGTGAAGTCTTAGCTTATCATCACCTTGCTGGATCTGGTCTTTTCTTAAGTTTTAGGTTTTTGGCCCACTAAATGTTGACTAAACCTGCCCTGTCTTTCATAAACTTAAGGGCCATTAGAACCGCTCTTTACAGAGCCCTGTATTATTTTTTTAAATGTATTTTCTATTTCAAAATAACTCTGAGTCTTATAATTGATAGTTCCACCAACTGGCAGAAGCTTTTCTTTCCCTACCATCTTTCCTTCTCTGCTTCCTTCCTTTTTTCCCTTCATTTCTTCCTTCCTCTCCTTTTTGTTTTCCTACAGATTTTAATATTTATGTTTACACATAAGTCTATAAATATATTTGTCCAAATGACATGTAGCAGAAATAAGCGCTATTTTTTCCAACTGTGTTCAAATATTTTAATACTATGTATTGAATAAACCTTATTTTCCAATTGATTTTTAAATTTATTTTTACTCATATACTGTTCCCAATATTTTTTATACCTGTAAATATCTCTATCTTTTATTAAAACATACATACTATAAATCCTCCAATTTTAGAGTGTACAATTCAGTGGTTTTCAGTATCTGTACAACCATCACTGCTGTCTCATTTCAGAACATTCCCTTACTACAGGAAGAAATCTCATGCCCATTCACAGTCATATCCCATTCCTTACTTCTCTTACCCTCTGAAACCACTAATCCACCTTCTGTCTTTATGGATTTGTCTCTTCTGGACATTTTGTATAAATGGGATTATATAATCAAGTAAACGTTTGTGTCTAGTTCCAAAAGATTTTCTTTAATTCAAAAGTTTCACATGTCCTACTTTTTGGTATTTGGTATAACTTGGTAGTTCAAGGCCAGGATATCTGTGCTTTCCCCTCTGTGTACTTGACTGGCCCTCCCCATGCCAAACCTCTCCAAGTGGAAGGAGATGGAAAGTTCTAGACACTTGTTTTCCCCTTGAAATTTCAACCTTGTCTAGATCTCATGGTGAGAGATGTCTTACCTCGTTACAGGGCCGGTGTCTATCCAGATCACCTAGGAGAATGATGAATTAAAAAAAAAAATCTTTTCAGGAATAATAAATAAATCTTCTGTTACTTGGTAAAGACAAATTCAGGGAAGAGTCGTTTTCCTGATGCTGATATAGCAGTACAACATATTCTCATCTAGGCTCGGTTTAACTTTTGTATCACAAAAGCCTTTTTTCTCTTCCTTTTCCGTTTTTTAAATCGAAAACATCCTCCAAACACCAAACTGTAAATATTCCTGTTTAAAATTCAGTGCAAAAATGGTAAGTACATTAATAAACCCCCTCCCCCCCCAAATCTCTTGTTCTTAATCTCTTGAATTTCAAAGAGCTCCTGGGAATACAGAGTAAGCTATTTTGTTTTCTGAACCCTTCATGGGAGGAACAAGCTAAGGTTCTTTGCGTGTGTGTGTTTTTTAAAGAACATTTTTCTTTGCACTGTGCCGGAACCTCTTTGGAAACTCAGTGTAAAAACCAATTTGCTTCTCCAAGTCCATTTTCTTGCAGTTGATTCACAAATTGTAGCAACTGAGTCAAATAATGATAAAAAGTAGGAGTTTCTTGTCTGTAGAAGACAAAATGGGCCATGTTGCTCCAATTTCCAAGTCTGGCTGTACTACCATTTCTGTAATGAAAAGGAAAAAGCCTCTATGGTGTCCAAGCTGTATCTGCCTTCCCTCCCTGCCTCCCTCTCTCCTTCCTTCCTTCCTTCCTTCTTTCCTTCTCTCTCTCTTTCTCTCTTTCTTTTCTGGTTCTAAAAAATTCATTTAGCCCTTTATAGTTGTTTTTCTCTTACCAATCACAAAATTGGATGCCTTTAACTTTTCTCAGCGTCTCTTGTTTCTTTTGCCTGGTTAATATTTAAGTCCTCTGTTTTGAGTCCTGTGTTTCTTGGCATCTTTACCTTGGTGGCCTTACGGCGGGGAGTAGGGGTCTGCACCAGGAACCGCTCACACCAGGACTGGGTTGGCATGGAGCAGAGCTCTCAGCCTTTGCTTGCATCCTAATTGCTCTGGGGTCTTGTTAAATGCCGATTTGGTTCAGTAGGTCTGGGTGATGAAAATGCCACTGTTCTGTAGGCTATACTTTGAATACTAAGGAAGAAATCTAGCTTTTTAAAGATTTTGATTCAGAAGCAGTGATGTCCCTGATCACTGAGAAGATTAGGGATGGGAAGAGCAAGCCCAGGGTGAAAGGCATCTGGCGATGGGGAGACGGGGCACCTGCACTCAGCATTACTGGTCGTCCTCCTCCTCAGTCCTTCCAGGATGTGACCAGTGATAGTGGCTGAAAGCTCTACACTGGGCCACTTTTATTATTGTAGGGTGTCCAATGTTCTTTTTTGTTTGTTTGTTTGTTTGTTTGTTTAATGGAATGCTTCATGAATTCGTGTGTCATCCTTGCACGGGAACCATGCGAACCTTCTCTGTATTATTCTGATTGTAGTACATGTGCTGCTGAGGCCAGCACCAAGCCCAATATTCTAATCTTCCCAGGTAGTCTGCAAGTCACCTAGTATCCTTTAGTATGTTGCTTTTATGGTTTAAGTTAGCCAGAGTGGGATTTGGTATTTATTGTACATCCAAGAATCTGGCCCATTCTTGCATTCTAATTAGGTGTTGGTTACCTGGAGAGCTAGGTGATGAAGCAACCTAAGGCTTCATCAACTCAGAAAAAAAGAGTGCTGGATTGATTAGCAATGTCTGCACAGGTACAGGGCAAGGGGATGTGAGTGTGCACACTGTGCTTTTGTCATCCTTGTATTATTATTAATAGTTCCCTGTTGCTGATGTAAAAATTACCACAAACTCAGCATCTTAAGACAACATTGATTTCTTCTCTCACAGTTTTAGAGATCCAATCCAAAGTGGTTTGGCAGGGCTGCATTCTTTCTGGAGGCAACAGGGGAGAGTCTGTTTTCTGCACTTCTGGCAGGGAGAGGTTGCCTGCATTTCTTGGTTCAAAGCCCCTCCCTTCAATTTCAAAGCCAGCAATGTAGCAACAACTTCAATCTCTCTCTGACGCTCTGACCTCTGCTGCTGTCATCACATCTCTTTTTCTAACTCTGACCCTCTTGCCTCCCTCTTCTAAGGGTCCCGTGGTTTCATTATGTCCACCAGAACATTCTCCATATCTCGAGGCCCTTAAGTTAATCCCAATTGCAGAGTCCTCTTTGCTGTGTAAGGTAACATGTTAATAGGTTCTGGGGATTAGGATGCAGATACCTATGGCAGGAGCATGAGTCTGTCTATCACATGTCTATGAAATAGTAGTTCAGCGCCTCCATGGGATATTCTTAGCACACCCATAAGTACTTGGTTCTTTGGTGACAGATTCATTTTAACTAAATATAAATGTATTTATTTATAATGATGATACCTTAGAGATCAGAATACAAGAGCATTTTGTAGACAGCATCTTCTTATTCTGGTATTTCTGAAAACACAAATTATTATACAAAGTTGCCTACTAATTAGGAATTAGACAACAGGAAGTAAAAAATTGAGGGAGACACCTAATTCTGTCAAGGCCTAAGAAAATATTTATCTCCACAAAACAAACATCCCTCTAGAAACTAGGGAACTCATTTCCTTTAGATAGAACAGGGGTGGCAAACAACAGCTCACACCACCTGTTTTTATAAATAAAGTTTTATTGGGACACAGAAAGTACATAAACCCACTTGTTTATGTATTGTCATGATTGCTCCTGCCCTGTAACAGTAGAGTTGAATAGTGGTGACATGTGCAGACTAAAATATTTACTATCTGGCCCCTTATAGAAAATGTTTGCCAACCTCATGGGGTAGAGATTTATTAGACCAGTTGTTCTCAGATTTTAGTGTGAGAATCTCCTGAAAGGTTTATTAAAACACAAATCTCACCACTTACCACTCAGTGGGTCTGAAATGGGATCCAGGAATTTGCTTATCAAGTTCTCAGGTGGTGCCAATGCTGCTGTCTGAAGAACACACTTTGGGAAATGCTCACTAGACTGTAAACTCCCAGAGGGTAGGGACCCATCTAATTGGCTTGCTGATGTGCAAGGCACCTAACACAGCAGTCACAGAGCTGAATGCACAGAGCGGTAGCTAACTGGCAGTGGGATCTGTGTTTTTCTGTTAGGGTTAGATAAATACTGATGTGCTAAACACAGTTTTCTATGCATGTTAGGTAAAATCATACCCCTCCTGACCAAAGATGTCTGTGTCCCAATCCCAGGAACCTGGAATATATGTTGCAAAAGAAACCATGCTGATGTGATTAAGATTATGGACCTTGAGATGGGGGGATTATCCTGGACCATGTGGGCAGCTGATCTGATCACTGTGACAACCTTTCCCTGCTGCAGTGAAAGAGGCAGATTGAAGAGAAGGCGAAAGTGAAGGGACAGGAAAAAAGACGACCTGCAGGTGCAGGTGTGAAGACAAGGGGGCCATGAGCTGAGTAATTCCAGGGTCTTTTAATACCAGGTGATGCCCACCAGACAACAGCCAGGAGGGAAACCAAGAGCTAAGCTCTAGAACCGCATGGACCTGAATCATGTCAATTACCTGAGTGAGCCTGGGATCCGATTCCGTTCCACAGGGAGACAAGAGCCAACACCTTGATTTTAGCTCAGGAAGACCCATGTTGAACTTCTGATCTGTAGAACCGTGAGATAATAAATTGGTGCTATTTTAAGCCAGTGATTGCAATAATTTGTTGCCACAGCAACAGAAAATTAACTTAACACGTTTTACCTTCTTTTTGCTATTTTTGCTGATTTTGCAGTGACCTAGAGGACCCTATGTTATTTTTCCCATCCTGGGTCAGGGAGAGACATCACTGACTGATGTGATATTCTCAATGACATTGCCTTATTTTTAACTCCTAGCGTTTATCACTTTCTGTAATAAACTCCAAGCATTATTTGTTTAGTGTCTATTTTTACTTGAAACTAAACTTTACAAGAGCAGGGATCCTGCCTGCCCCATCATTGCTGCTTGTACAGCAGTATGCAAACATAAGAGGTGTTGGAAGAATCTCATGACATAATGAAACGTTCCATGCAGATGGAACTTCAATGTGGTCCTCTGGTTAGCTTTGTCCAATGATGAGCACTTGAGAAGAAATCTACGTGCCATCCTTATGCTAATAGCAGTGTCACCAATAAAAGCCAACATTGCCTACTGTATGTCAGGCACCATAGTAAACACTTTGCAGAAAGCAATTCATTTTATTCTCATGACAATCCTCTTTGGTAGGTACCAAATTTTCCTTCATCAGCGTTTCCCTCATTTTGCAAGGCTGGGGGAGAACGTCTCTCTTCAGTCTGTTGTCTGTCCCCTTCTTTTCTCCAGGATTGGGGTTTCCCACGTGGAGCCTGCAGCAGGTTGAGCTCTCCAGGACGGAGCCTGGCAGGCAGAAGTTGATTTTTTGGAGGAGGCACTTGTGCAATCAACACCTGTTTGTGCGAGGGAGGGATGCAGCGTGTGCAGAGGTTGAGGGAGACGAGCTAGCTTACAACCTCGTTACTGTCCTCAGTCCTAAGGCAACTCTGATGCCAGGAAGTCCCTGCCGAGTTGCACTTACCAGGAGCCAGGGGGCCTGGGGTACACCCCAGCATGAAGCAGTTTTTCCATGCTGCAGAATTCTCCCTCCTTGTGTGCAGCTTCAGGGGAAACATCTCCCTTCCACTGAAGGAGAGCAGGCCTCAGAGAATGACTCACTAGTTACTGATGGATGCCAGCACTCCCAATAACGCCTCTGTTACGGGTGGGAGAGCCTAGGCAACACACCATGGTGCCCACTACAGCCCTCATCTGTGGCATCTAAAGCATCACACACTTTGACCCACTTCCTTCTGACAAGAATGCTGTGAATGGGCTCCCTCTTGGAGCAGTCAAGTTCCAAAACCATGTATGAAGGGAGAATCTGAGGCAGTCACCATTACCTTCCAAACCTCAGTATGGTGCTCACACCAGGGGAGGCCATGGGAATAAAAACCAACGCAAGGAATGGCACATCCATCTCATGAGCTCTCAGGTGACACCCACTGAGGGTTGTATGGGGTAGAATCTCCCTCACTACTTAGATGATTTCCGGCTCTCTGTACAACATGGCAGAGCATGCAGTTGCATGTGCACATGTTAAAAGGCCATCCCCTTCTATAAACTTATCTTCTTGAGTAGGGGTTAATTTGTGTAGGGATCATCTCCTACACAATGCCAATGTCTTCTTTAACATCATCCATCCATGACTTTCTTGTCGTGATAGGATATCGATCCCTGCATGCTCTGCTCCAAAGGAGCCAAGAATTAGCCTATGTATGTGTGTGTGTGCGTGTGTGTGTGTGAGTGTGGTGGACATGTAATAAATACAACAGAGCAGAGCAAAGGCTCTATACATGTATCAGGCAGGTTTGAGGAATTAAGTTTGAAAGTTCAACATAAAGATTTTGTAAATGGGGGGCACAGCCAGGGAAGTTTTCTCTTATTGGCTGAGATAGAAAAATCACAACCTTTCGTGTCCTTCAGAGTCTTGCAAAGTTGACCATGACAGGTTTTTTCATTCTGCTAAATTCATAATTAAGAGGAACACTGGTTGACAAAAATAGATACTGACATTATAGGAAGTAGAATGGGCTGGAAGAAAATTAAGCGCTCCAAGGACAGTTGGCCTATTTTGCCATCAGAACCTTTGTCCTTGAAGCAAAGGGAGAAAACAGCTCTCTGCAAAGGATCTGAACCTTGGTAGCATGAGTGTTTTCTTTGCTAGCTGTGGCTTTTTCTTCTTCTTCTTTTTTTTTTTTTTTTTTTAAATCAAGGCTTTTATGGAAAATAGTCCTTTAGAAGAAAAAAAGTTGGGCTTTTGGTTGGTGATTAATATTATAGGTTTTGCATAGAATGGGCCCATAGTTTTTTGAGAATTAATTTGCCCTGTGGCAAGTTCCCAGTGGGAGCCAGAACAAAGTCTGGACTCAATAGCGGGATTGATGTGTTTGGGCGAACACGTGGGGAAACAGAACAACACGTGATGATGGAGGGCGCTTCTTGACTGTTGTCGGCTCCTTCAGAGGACACCGTGTTGGACCTGTGGAAAAAATCACCCCCACTCCTTAGCTTTTTTCCATTGGTCCTCAGTGGTGTGTTTTGCTAGGTAAGGTGCCAGAAGTTGAGTTGCTGTCCATGGGTTAGAAAGTTTGAATACAGTAAGAATGCTTGTTTTTGAAGTTTCCTGATCTTCCTGGGAATTGGACTGCTTTTAATAGCATCAGTTTATTTGGTATCAATTGAAGCAAATATACAGTATCTTCTATAACTAAAGGGACTGATCTAGGAGCATAATTTTCCTATTTCAGAGAAGATGAGTTTATAGAAGGGGATCACTTCAGAGTAGAAACAGAAAAGAGAGATTGCAGCTGGTACCAAGTGTGACGAAACAAATGCTAGCCACTCAATCACGTTCCTAAAGGAAAAAAATTCATTTCCAGGAGGTTTTACACAAGTCTAAATCTAGAGATTGTTCAGCTCCACATCACAGGGCAAACTACCAACACTGGGCACACCACAATATTATCTGACGGCAAGCCTGCCTCTGTTCTTTTATTTGGGGTCACACGTGCATTCATTTTTGGCTGGGCGTGCACTAATTCATTGGGTCACTCATTTATTTGATCTCTGCTATAAACAGCATTGTGTTCCTCTACCTTAAAATTCATGTTTAAGTCCTAATGTCTGTTTTGCATCGCTATACAGAATATTTGAGACAGTGATTTACAAGGAAAATAGGTGTATCCGGCTCACAGTTCTGCAGACTGTATGAGACACATGGGTGCCAGCATTGGCTTCTGCTGGCAGGGAATGTCCAATCAAGACAGAAGGTGAAGGGGAGCAGGTGTGTCACACGGGAAGGAAAGGAGAGAGAGAGAGAGAGGGAGAGAAAGAAAGAGAAGTGCCAGGCTTTTGTAAACAACCAGCTCTCTCAGGAACTATGAACTCACTCATTACTTTGAGAGCACTATGCCATTCTTGAGGGATCTACTACAAACACCTCCTACCAGGCCCCACCTCTAACACTGGGGATCAAATTTCAACATGAGATTCGGAGGAGCCAAATATCCAAGCTATGTCACCTAACCCCCAACGGGACTGTACCTGGAGATATCGTCTTTAGGAGGTAAGTATGATTCAATGAAGTTATAAGAGTGGGGCCCTAGTGCCACAGGACCGTGGCCTCTAAAGAAGAGGAAGAGAGAGCTCCCTTTCCCCTTCCTCTCTACCACGTGAGGACATGGCCAGAAGGTGGCCATCTATAATCCAGGAAGAGGGCGCCCAGCCGAACCCAGTCATAGTGGCGCCTTGACCTCAGGCTTGCAGCCGCCACTCTTCTGAGAAAAAATATTTCTGTTGCTGAAGCCACACAGGCTACGTATTTTGTTATGGCAGACCGAGATGACTAATACGGTCTCTCAGCCATTCAACTGACATTTACTGAGTGTCAGGCATCGTGTGGGACTCTGGAGATGAAATGTCAGATGTGGTCCTTGGGACATTCCCTGTTGCTTCCCTACTGACAACTATCCCCTTGTTCCTGGCAGCAGAACACAGACTTTGTTTTGGTGGCAGTGTGCCCCCACCTCAGATTGTGGTTGGTCTGAGCCTGTCACAGTAACCCTACTCCTTTTCTTTCATTAACCGTCTTGCTGTAGGCATGGGATCCTATTCTATGAGTCAGAAGGGGAAGTTTTCTGGGGCTATTGCTAATTATTTTCTTTCTTGGAAAGAGAGAACACACAAGAAAAAAAATGGTTTGGTCTTCCCAACTTTCATTCACTTTAACACTTTTGGTATAATAATACATGTTGACGCAGTGGCTGGAGCTAGGGAAGCCATGTTGCGACCACGAAGGGGAAAGGAGAGATATAGAGAGAGAGAAAGAGAGAGAGGGACTAGCTTTTGTGTTTAAGCTGCTCTTAGGAGGTTATTCTGTTATTTGTAGCCAAATTATGAGTCCCTGCCCTAAGAAGTTTATAGTCTGATAAGGAAATAGGCTTTTAGGCACTGACTATGTTTTAAGAGAAGTATATACAAAATGGTATGAAAACATACTGCATCATGAAACCAAGAGGTTCTTTTTATCCATTATCCTCTCTGAAGAGTGCTATTCAAGGAGAATGATATTCTTATCCATTATGTCACTTCCTTAAGATGACTAAGATTCTCTTTTTAAAGAAAGATAGGTCACATTCTACTTTGGGGGAAAAGAGGGGCTGAAATGGTGTGAAATGCTGTGGGGGCTGAGAAGGGCACCTGCCAGGTTCTGGTCCTGGCCCCACTTTGCCCTGCATGCAGGACGTACCAAATTACCAAAACTACTAAATGACATCAAGAGGGAGGCTCTCTAAGAGAGAAATGGCATTTACTTGGGAACTGGGCATTGCCATGGGAAACTCTGTGCGACGTCAGGGAGGTAAAGTGAAGGTTTTTATAGGGGAAATGAGGATTGCATAATTGTTTAGAGACAGTTATCCTTGGCTACAAGGGTCAATAACAAGAGTGGCACCAGGCCAAACTTGCTGGGCAGTTGCTGGGCAGACATCCTTGCAGAAGTGATTTTTCTGTGTGTGCAAAGTTGTGATTTGGCAGAGGATTTTATGATAGTTCTTGGTATCGGTCTTTAACACATGAGAACCCTTTCTTGAAGGCTTCCTCTGGCTCCATTTTTCAGTTTTTTCTTTTTCTTTTTTAACCCAAGTGATACCTTTATGATTTTGACAACTTACCCAAACCCCATTGTCATCTGTAAAATAGTGATAATGATAGGACTTGGCAAAGTACCTGGGACACAGCAACCTCTCAATAAATGTTGGTCGTTGCTATTTTCCAGTGTTCACTGTGAACGCCTGTCACTTGGGGGATGGATCTTCTCATCATTGGTCCTCCTATAAGTAAGGCAGGTACACTGACAGCTTCATAATGTGGGGACCCACTTTTTAAAAAAGAAAGTATGCTTTACTCCTCTTGCCCTTACAGGCCTTGGTAAAATTTGAAGAATTTTCTTCATATTGCTTCAGTTTGTCCCTACTTATTACATCTTTGTTGATGATGCTGCCATTATAAATGGGGTTTTTCCCCATGTATTTTCTGTACTAGGTCAGTTCCACCTCAGGCTGTCCAAGGATTCTGAAGATGCAGCCAAGGTGTTAAAAATCAGAGTCCTGAAATGACCTACATCACACACTCTTAGCTAGTAGGAGCAATGTGCTCTACTCAGCTTCCAATGACTCCTTCCCACACCTGAACTCTGACTGCTGGCCCTGACTCTAGCAGCAGCGTGCCTTGCTGGGGACGGCAGACAGGGAGGCAGAGAGAGCCAATGGTAAGGTGTGAAGCCACGCTTCGCTTCAGAGCTTCAGATGCCTTACCCTTATAACGGGGCCAATATCCTTCCCTCTTAGGTTGCTGTGAGGTAATAATGTCAAACTCTAAACACACTTTTTGGTTTGCAGTTGATACTAAACCAATGACTGAAAGTGTAGGTTGTGGGCCCTGGTCATATGGGCTCAGATTCCTACAACCAGATGTTTCCTAGCTATCTAGATAGCTCGTTTCCTAGATAACTTGGCTTTGTTGAGCCTCAGTTATTTTGTCTGTAGAAACAAGGGTAACAATAATATGGGCTTTTTGGGGACAGCTATGGAAACGAGATGCGACAACCCTCACACAGTGTGTATAGAGGCTCAGGTGTGCTGAGTGCCAGGTATGTAAACTCAGTGAGAGCTCCCCAGCTTTGGCCACTGTGGAAGTTCCAAGGTCACTGAATGAATGAATAAACAAGGAAGTAATAATATTGAACTGAAAGAATTCAATAGTATCTGAATAAAACCCAAATTCATAGTTACCAGCCGTGAGTCTCTGTTTAAAAATTCTAAGAAGATCAAGTCCCATGGTTCCTAACTGGAGTCTACTGTGTCCCAGGAGACATATGGCAATGTCTGGAGACATTTTTGGTTGTCATAATTGTGGTATGCTACTGGTATCTATTGGGTAGAAGCCAAGGATGTTGCTAAATATCCTGAAATATACTGGGCAGTCCCTTGTCGCCTGCCTGCTTGTCCCCCGAATAGAGTCATCCGTCCCCAAATGTCCACAGCATTGAGGTTGAAAATCCCTATTCTAGCCACTAAGTTATTTTTGGTCTCTCTCAGCTTAGTAAGTGGTCACATTATCTGGTATTGGGTGGGGCAATCTGACCCTGAAAGACCCATTCTTGGTGATGGCTAGTATTTTCTCGAACTATAAAAACAGGTAGGTGGTATGTACAAACCTTTGGGGACCTTTGGAAGTTGGAAACCTGTGTGCTTAGGTCCCCAAAGATGCCATGTTTCTTCTTCGACTTGCTAATTTTGCAGATGTTCCAGTGGTAATTTACTGGCTTAACTTTGCCTTGGATCAAATACTCCTTTAGGCATAGGATTTGCTGTAATTAAAACCCAAGAAGATTGAAACTTTTCCTTGGAGAGGAAGCTCATGAGATGAATGATTCATACTTTCTGATGAACTGTCAACCCCGCTGTGATTTTTCTCTTTGCATTTGCTAGCTTTGCTATTTCCCCTAATCCATTGCTTCTCCCACCCCTTTGTTTCTGTGTTTCCACGGGTTGATAAATTGTTGAAGAGCAGCAGGAGAGGCGAAGTCCAGAGGATCCTTCTGGCTGTGAGGTGGCTGCTGAGTGACACCATCACTGATGACTCCTTATACGCAGGGACTGGAGAAGGACAAAGTGTGAGAAGTAGTCTTTCAATTTTAAATGTTGGTCAGAATGAGAGGAATAACATAATGAGCATGTTCTAATTCATCAAGTAATTTATCATCATTAATCTAAGTTCAAACCAACTCAGGATGGCAGGGACTGCTAGTCTGACTTCCCCAATAATTCACCTTGCTTATTCCATCATAATAGCAAAATCACACACAGACAACCTGTTTTTCAGCCTCCTTTGCAGCTAGATGTGTCTATGTGGCTAAATTCTGGCTAAAAGGCTGGAAGAGAAAATTTTGTGTGACAGTTTCCAGCTAATAGTCCCTAAAGGAGAACTGGTGAATGCCTTTACCTTTGCACTGTGTTCTTTCTTCCATCTTGCTGCCTGAAAATGAATGTGATAGCTGGAGCTTCAGCCAATATTTTGGACCATGAGGTCTAGGGCTACAGTCAAAGAGTAAAACTTGGAAGGAATTGGGGTTCCTGAGGATTTATTGGGACAGAACCACCTTAGCAACCCTGTCCTGGCTGTCTTTGGTTTTTAAGCTGAGAGTGAGGATTATTCTATTTTTTAAAAGCCACTGTTACCCTTTTTTATTTTTTTCATCATTATCCTTTGCAAAATGTCATCCTAACAGATGTCTAGATCAAGAGAAGGCAGCCAAAGAGCCCATCTTGATTCCTGTACTTGAGAGCATATTTGCCTTTTTTTTTTTTTTTTCTTTCCCGTGAACTCTTCTAAATTTATAAAGTGGACTTTAGAGAGGTTTGGGAATGTAGCCCAAGGAAAATTCTTTCAAAATGACAGAGACGAAGAGACTTTTAACTTTACACATGGTAGACACTCAAAAAACGTGTTAATTCAGCGAATGATGTAGGATGAGAAAGAAAAACATGTATTGAGCATCTGCCATGAGCCAGGAACTCTGCTAGGCTTAGGTCAGGCTGGTTTTGAACAGAAATAGAAATTCTAGGTCAACGGCTTTGAGAATACACAGTTAAGTGGGAAGAAGAGCTTGTAACAAAGAATCACAACTTGGGGTGATGGGCATGGCCGAATGTACTGAAATATCAACCAGCTCCTCTTCCTCCCTTTTCTGATACTGGAGCTGATATGGAGCCACTGCCACAGATGTTCCTAATATCTTTTTTCCCCTTTCTCTGTAACGGGGAACTTTGGAGTTTGGGCCCATGGCTTCCCAGCTAGAGACCTTTTCTATCCAACCTGGCAGCTGCAGGAAGTCACGTGTCCCCATTCTACCAATGGCAGAAGGGTGGAGGGCAGGAGCTAGTTTGCTGATTGGTCCCTTGAGAGAAATGTCCTCCCCTTCCGCTTTTGGATCCTTCCTGATTGGAACCAGAGGGGAAGGCAGGGACTGTAGCAACCGTGTTGGACCGGAAGTTGAAAAGCTGTGTGCTGAGGTTGGCAAAGAGACATGCAAGAAACCATCCAGACATGGTTCTGACCGTGGTGGAGCTGCCCTACCAACCCCGAGCTGCCTACCTGCACTTTAGGAGGAAAAAAGGAAACCCGACTTGCGTGAGCCACTTTTATTTTGGGGTCTCCACTTTCGGAGACCCAATCTGTATCCAGCTGAATACGCCCATCCGCCTCCCAGTGAGGGGCGAGGAGAAATGGTAGATGTCAAGGATGGCTTGATGAGTGCGAGCCCAGAGACGTGCTGGATCCCCTGAGGCCCTATAATGTATAGCAACGAGAACGTGGCAGTCTCGTTCATCTCGGCTGATGTGCTCACAGAGCTTTCTGTGGCCTCAGCAAGGTTAAGGGGTATCAGGAAAATCCTGTGGCAGCCAAAAGGGTCCATTGACTCTCCACAGCCCAGACAGCATAGGGGGCAGCAGAGCATTTCCTGGGAACCCACACCGGTGTTGGGAGTGAGGGACCAGGCAGCACGTGCTGACAGTGATGCAGGATGGGGATGCCAGGGACAAGGGTCCCTGCCTGGGTGCTTGGGGATGCTTGATGCCATGGAAGCATCCAGAACATAGATATCACCTCAAGAAAGGAGATGGCAGCCAGCTCGTAGAGATTTAGCTTCCACCACTGGCTAGAATGACGTTTAGAAATAGCACATTTGAGTGCAAATTGTTACTCTTTAATAGTCTACATTTGCAGACTGAAATTCAAACCTGCTCTAAATGCCAGACTGTCTGAGGAAAAGAGTTCTCATAGGGGGAATAGCAATTGCTTCTGTCAGATGGGGTTGGGATGAGTGAAGTGCTTGTTTATTTTTGTTGTTACTCAAAGAAAGCATTTGTTTGGAATGGTGTGATAATCTAATTATGAGGAGACTCTGGGAGCAAATTCTGTTGGTCCAACTTTCATCTCAGCCATTTATTAGCTCCACAGTGCTGGGCCAGTTATTTAACCTCGTGGTGACTTGGTTTTGTAATCTGTGGCAATAAGGTTATAACAGCAGCAGTTACAGTGATATGAGGTTAAATTAAACAGTGTGTGTTAGAATTTATCATGGGGCTTACACATAGTGCTTGGTTGGTATTAGTCATTGTTATTATTATCTGATACTAAAAAAGGGTCACTTCTCTCCTTTCGTGTATAATATTTAATATTTTATTTAGATATTTTTATTTTACTTAGGTGTTTATAACATGCCTCTTTTCACTCAAGTATTGAAAGTTGTGCCAGTATGTGCTTGTCTTAGTCTGCTGGGGCTGTCATAACAAAATACTACAGGTTGGGTGGCTCAGACAACAGAAATTTATCTTCTCATAGTTAAGGTTGGATGTCCAAGATCAAATGCTGTCAGAGTTGGTTTCTCCTGAGGCCTCCCTTGTTAGCTTGCAGACAGCCGCCTTCTCACTGTGTCCTTACGTGGTCTTTCCTCTGTGTCTACTCCTCAGCATCTCTGTATGTCCAAATGTCTTAAGTCAGGTCAGATGAGGGCCCACCTTGATGATCTCATTTTAACTTAATCCCCTTTGCAAAGGTCCAGTCTCCAAAGGCAGTCACATTTTGAGATACTGGGAGTTGGGGCTTCGCTGTATGAATTTTGAGGGGACATAATTCAATCCATAGCAACGCTTTTGCAGCAGTGTTAAGTGTGACTTTCTATTGCATGAAGTTGTGATAGATGCTCCAAAAACTTGGCCAGATGCTGAGGTCCCCTTAGGGACAGAGAACAAGTTCTCCTTCAGCCATCTTTGTCTGCCTAAAGCTGTTAAAGAGATTCTGAGAATCCTTTGGGAGGTAAAGGGACAAGTAACTTATGTGCTTCCCCCTCATCTTGGGGCAAGAGACATATTTCAGAGATTTACAAAAGTCTCTAGGATTTTGAAGGATTTTGGGACTGGTTCCTGGATCCTGCTTGAGAAGTCTGAGCACCCACAGCTGTGGCTGGTGAGGTGTTGGGTGGCACAGGTGGCACCTGGCCGGGAGAGGTTGGTGGTGTGAAGCAATCTGAGTTTCCTCTTGCTCATCTCATGTCCCAAACAGGGTGACTCAGACTTAGCACTGTGGGCATTGTGGCTGGATAATTCTTTGTGTGCATGTTTTGGGGAATGAGATGGGTTTTCCTGTGTCAGTATCATCTCCACCCCCATGGTGACAACCCAGAATATCTCTAGACATGTCACTTGGCCTCCAGGGGATAGAATCACTGTGGTTGAGAACCACTGGCCTATTCCACAGAAGTGAGCTAGGTCAGGTGGACTCAAGATGACTTCAGCCCAGAGGACCACTTGAGTGGGGGAGCAGTGAAGTGACCATACAAAGGAGGGGCTCTGGAGTCCATTGGAGCCCAGGAGGAGAGCTGTGAGGTCAACTGAAGGGTGGGGAAGTTACCACTCTGTCAAGGGCAGTGCTGGGAAATATTGGGGGTGGGGGATGGGGAATGTCTCTGAAGAACCCACACTAGAGATCAGCCTCCCCCAGTGGGAACCAAAGCCAGAATACAACTGTAATAATCCCTTGAGACATCTTTGTCCTTATCCAAGTATGGGAAGCGCTGGAAGGAGGAAGAGTAAGGAGTCAGCTGAAGCCATTTCACTTCCCTGGACTGTACACTTCCAAGCTGTAGGCAGAGCCAGTCCAGAGAGGAGAGACTTTCCATTGGATTCAATTATTATTTGACATTTCTACCAACTGGGTCATTTATTATCCAAGAGGGACAGAAAGAACATTGGAGCCTGCTTTAAGCTTGCTTTGCGGGCAGGGAGAACATATTCAACAGAAGGAATGGAGGATGCAGTGAAAGAGAATACATTTGCTCTGCTGCCTGTATTCTGTTGAGTTCAGCTCATTCAATAAACTGGGTCAGAAAAAATTGTAAAAGACTCTGAAATGGACCAAAGGGAAGAAAAGATGGCTAGAAATTCTGTCTAGAACATTCTTCAGAATTACCTGTGCTTTTTGTTGCCTTGAAACTATTTGATAACTCTGCAAGTAGTTAAAAACTGATAGAAATGCAAATGGATTTTGTCCAGCAGAACCGAGGAACATAGTAATTATTGCCCTAGGGACGTAGGGTATTTTTGTGTCTATTTGTGATGTGTATGTGTGTGTGCTTTAAATTCTCCTTTGAAACAGTGGTTGTATCTTACTGGCTCCCTCATTAATTAATGAGTTAAATAAAATCTCTGACATGTATTAATTTTATATTTGTATCAAAATTATGATCTTACTTAGACATGGGATCCTTTAACATTTGGTGGCATTTTAGGTTAACCTGGGCTCTAAGAGTTTTGTCTCCACATCCATTGATTTGGGCTGCAATCTGAGCCCCTAAAGTGCCTCTGCTTAAATAAGGCTCTCTGAACATACCATATCCTTAGCTTTAAGTACCATTATTCTTGAGAAGAAGGGGGCTTAGTGAGGGTCTTTCAAACGCCCACACTTGATTTACACACTAATACTTGTGCAAGGAAGGATGAGTTGGCCAAAAGGCACAATGACTTGTTTTTGTCCCCACCGACTTTTTCCTGAAATAACATTTGTGTACATTTATTGCTTATTCTCTTAACTAGATCTCCTCACTTCAGCTCTTCCCAGGGGAAAGTTTCAACAGAGGGATGTCCTCATCCCCACAGGTCTCAGCAAACTATGGCAGAGCCTCTTGGACAACTGGCTTCTGGAACAAGCAACAGGAAATATGACAAATCCATCTGACATCCTGCTTGTACTTCAGAGTGACCTCAATGAGATGCCAGCCATTAGAGTGTTTTGTTAAAGCCCAAGAGCTCAACAATGTGGGCTTGTAATTGGTACTGGAGATTTTTGTTCTAAGTAGCTAGTTATCTCAGTAATTCATAGGATAAGAGCCTATTGAAATGACAGCCTCAATTTTATTGGAATGGCCTATAATTTGTGAATTATTTTTAAAAGGAGACACACTCATAGATTGGCAGATTCCTTCCTTTTTCAATTACCATGTAACACCCCCCCCTTCTTTTTCTTTAAAAGCCTAAACACCCTGTTGGCATGGACAGGGATGATCTCTTTCCTCCCCATCAGCAGGGTCATGGTGGATACCTCTCTAACAAAGACAGGCTAACAAGAGAAAAGCACAGCACATGTATTTGATCATAGTTTTACATGACAAGGGAGCCTTCACAATGAAGACCCCAAGAGCCAAGGTGAGCTATCCACGTTTAAGCTTAGGTCTGAGGATGCACAGACAGCTGTGTAGAAATGGGGTTGGACAAAAGGGTCTGATCCGACGCTAACGACTACTTGGGGAAGCTCAGCAAGCTGACCTGTCTAGACTTTTCTTATCCTTTCTGGACAGCATTCCTTCCTCTAGGGGATGGGGCAGTTTTCCTCTGGAATGAAGGCCTTAATTTTTCTGTGGTCACCTGTTACATAGAAAGCCAGGGACGGTTTGAATAATATATTTAGGTTTTACAGTTTGTTTTGGGAGAAAAAAGGGTTTCTGGTTTCTATGTGGCATAGTGGGGAAGAGGAATTCTAATTTCTATGACTTGTGCAACAAATCTAACAGGAAATAGGATTAAAGGGATCAATTTCAGTGCCCTGAGAAGACACTAGACAGCCTTTCTGAGCCATCTGGCAAGCCTCCCCGTGACTGTCACCTAGCTGTGCCCACTATCTAAAAAGCTGTTATTTAGTTCTACTCTGAATGATTCCATTTTGTATCTTATTTCTGGATTAACTTTGCTTCTGTATGTCTTGCCAGCATGAGTATACTCTGTTAATGAGTGTATTTTTTTTTTTTCTGCTCGCAAATTCAATTATAGTCATTGTAGAAAAGCTGAATACAGAAAAGTTTAGAGATTAAAAATGTTACAGTACTCCTACATAAGTTAAATGATATTTTCTTTTTAGTCTTGATTTAAGGAAACACAAAATACGTCTGTGGCTAGAATTTATGCTTCTTTCCTGAATTTTTCTCCTACTTTCCCCACCTTAAATCAGACAGAAGTCTGCACTTCTCTCTGAGTAGGCATGGCTGGCGAGCAGGCCACTGTACGTGTATGACGCTGAGCATGGGTGGCTGGTGGCAGGTGGGCAAGCAGACCACTGTACATGTACGCCCCTGCTTTGGTTGCCTTGGTGTCCATGTTCATGCTCATTGATGGAAGTAAGGAAGGGCTTCTGCACACACCTGATACATGCAAGATGCTCAAGAATTATTTGTTGACTGAATCTAGTGCAGACATTGCATTCTCAGCTGGGGGAGGGGGGGTCCAGCATGGCCCTAACCGGGGCTCCCCCTGGCAGGTATGGCAAGACCTACTTGGGCATATTTTCCAAAAATATGCACACGAATCCCCGAGGGCTCCGATTCAAAGGCAGATTGTGAGGCAGTCGTGCCCAAGGGGTGCACGTGCTGCTGGCCCATGGACCATGGGGAGCAAGGCCCTGGGGAGAGGTCGCAGGCTTGGTCTTGGGAATCTTGACATAAGATTCTCCCAGGCTTGTGACCCTTTCTGGTCCTCAGAAATTGGGATAATAACTGCATACACATGAGTGAGACCCAGAACTTTTAACAAAACTCTGGAGGGTAGGGGGAGGAAGACCCGAGTCTGACCAATGCTGAATTGCTTAACCCTGCAGGATTGGGGCTTAGAGGTAAAATTAGGTTGTATGGAAAACAAAGAGGTATGTTCTTCCTTGTGCCATGAATCTGTGGACTGAAAATGTTAATACTGTATTTATAATGCACATTTAAATTTGCAGCATGTTGCATATGCATTTCAATCCTGCTTCCCTTCCACTCATGATATCTTGAGCATTTTCCCCACTCATGAAATAGTTTCTAAAGATGCCATTTTTAGTGGTCCGTCCTGTGACAGCAAGGACCTGGCCTACTGTGTGCATCTTCAGTCTGTAGCACTGACTGACACATGCAAGATGCTCAAGAAATATTTGTTGATTGAATTAAGTGCAGACACACATTTCCATTGTTTTTAGGTCTTACAAATAATGCCATGGTGGACACTTGTCCTGGGGACTTTTGTCCATGGTCTTGATTGTATCCTTTGGGTATTTGTAGAAGTGGGTTTGTTGAGTCAAAAAGTAGGAACAACTGAAATATTCTGTATATTAAGTAAAACACTGCCCTTCAGAACTGTATTCATTTACACTTTCAGCAGCTCTGCATGCATTGCCCACTGTTTGTGCTCTTGCCAATGGGGGCATCATTATTTTGAAAAACAGTCTTTTTAGGACTAGATTACACCTTATTTTTGCTTTAATGAACACTCTGATTATGCTCTGTGTTCTTTGTGTTTCTTCTGTAGTAAAGGAGGCTGTCTGGGGCTTTTGCCCTGAGTCTGCTGGCTACTTTGGAGTGTTTTAATTGGAGAGGTGAGGTTGGCTTATCTTTCTGTTTCTCACAATACCCCATAACTCTGCCGAAAAACACAGAATCTAGACACCGACTTAGTATGAAGTAGATTCTTGAAACCTTCTTAAGGGATTAAGTCACTGAATGCTTGAATTATAGCTCTAAAATTCCCTTAACACCAGGGAAGTGGTGTGTGGGAGGGGGTGGGGTAGAGGTGAATGATTTTCCCTTTGTAGTGGCGCCATCTAGTGGATGTGGGAGACAGCGTAACAGTGTAATAAGAACCTCTCAGGAGGAGAATGGAGCCCATTTAATTTTGTCACCTGGAGCCCAGGCTGCCTTCAGTTTTCACCTGGTTATTGACCCGGCCTCCCACTGGACTCCTTGCCTTCATTTTCTCACTCCCCAATTCTATCCTTTACATCACAGTCAGAGTGATTGTTTTAAAATATGAATCTGGGTCAATGTCTGTTTAAATCCATTCTGTAGCTCATCAGATAAGATGTACCTTAATCTGGTTTACTGTTTTCGAAGTCTTCCCTGAGATAGTTGAGGAGTTAGAATGTTTCTTTCCATGAGGGGTCAGATAATAAATATTTTGGCTTTTCAGCATGAGGTTTCTGTTGTGACTATTCAGTTCTGCCTGGACGGTACCTGGACAAGTGGAAACAGCTGTGCTCTGGTAGGACCTTGTTTGCAACAACAGGCAGCAGGCTGCATGGGTGGTGAAAATGCTTCAGAATACTTGCAACATCATTACTGTACGTGGTGTTTAAAGTTGAAAGGCCAAGAGAAAGCAGAGTGGGTGGCTAGTATGTTGTGAAGTAATCAATTAGAGCAAATTCCCTATGGTCAAGGTGGGTCGTTTTCACTGTGTGGGTAATTTCACTGATCTCCTCCCCCAATAAGCAGTTGTCACCTTACCTCATTCACTTGCACCTTCCACCCTTTCCCTAGCTTCTATTGGATTGTATATTAGTTTCCTGGGGTGGCAGTCACAATGTGGCTTAAGAGAACAGAAATTCTTCTTCTTCTTCTTTTTTTTTTTTTGGAGACAGAGTCTCACTTTATCACCTTCAGTAGAGTGCCATGGTGTCACAGCTCACAGCAACCTCCAACTCCTGGGCTTAGGCGATTCTCTTGCCTCAGCCTCCTAAGTTGCTGGGACTACAGGTCCCTGCCCCAACACCCAGCTATTTTTTTGTTGCAGTTTGGCCAGGGCCGGGTTTGAATCCACCACCCTCGGTATATGGGGCCGGTGCCCTACCCACTGAGCCACAGGTGCCACCCCAGAAATTATTCTTCCACGGTTCTGGAAGTCAGAAGTCTGTTGTTCTCTTTGCAGACTCTAGAGCAGGGGTCCTAAAACTTTTTAAACAGGGGGCCAATTCACTGTCCCTCAGACAGTTGAAGGGCCAGACTATAGTTAAAAAACAAAACAAAACAAAACTATGAACAAATTTCTATGCACACTACACATATTTTATTTTGAAGTAAAAAAACAAAACAGGAACAAATACAATCACACCACCTCATGTGGCCCATGGGCTGCAGTTTGAGAACCCCTGCTCTAGAGAGTATCCTTCCTGGCCTGTGCCAGCTTCTGGGGCTCCAGCTACTATTCATCTCTCCAATCTCTGCCTCTGTCATGTGGACTTCTGTCCTCGGTGCCTTTATCTCTCTCTAGTAAGGTCAACTGTCATTGGATTTAGGGCTCACCCATATAATACAGGGTGATCTAGTTTCAAGATCCTTAATTACATCTACAAAGATCTTTTTTTTCCAAATAAATTCACATTCCTAGCTTCTGGGGGTTGGGATGCACATAGCCAAAATTTGGAGGTCATCATGTTTAGTGGACATATCTTTTGGGGGCTGCCACTCAAAGCATTAGATACTGAATTTTAAAATTATTCTCCTTCTTCTTCTCTTCTTCCTCCTTCTGAATGTCTCCATCAGAAGCTCTTCATTCTGTGGCAGTTACCATGTTAAGAGCTTTTCACATGAGCCGGTATTACCCATTCTGTTAATTAGCCTACATGTACCATCACATCTCACTTAGTGTCTCAGTTAACTACTTGGGATTGCTCACTGGCTGACTAGCAGAAGCATTCCCCCCCTGACATTCTCTATCTCTCCCATTTCCCCCAATGTCATTTAATCCAAACAGGGCAGAACTGTGGTCAGATCAGTCTACTGCTATGGTTGCTTTTAGCTGCCACATGGTGTCACTGTTGGAGATAGGTATGGTACAGTTTGGTAAAAAATACTGTTGGAACAGTGCCTTTGCAGTCTTTATCTCTGCTTCATCAAAGCACTCTTTGTTTAGACTTTCAAGTTGGCAGTCTTTTCTTTATATGAGAAATGTCAAAATACTACCTGCTCTCTCCACACAAACACTAAAGCTCTTGAGTAGACCACAGATTACCACTCACTCAACAAGGCCTGGTGCTGCTCTAGGCACTTGGGATATACCAGTGAACAAAGAAAAGATCCCCAGTCTTACAGGACTAGCATTCTAAAAGAAGACAACAAAAGGAATATGTAAGCCAATAAAAAGTATGCTGGGGGACTCGGCACACATTGCTCAGTGGCTAGGGCGCCAGCCACATACTCTGAGGCTGGCGGGTTCAAACCTGGCCCAGGCCTGCTAAAAACAACAATGACAAATACAACAAAAAAAATAGCTGGGCATTGTGGCAGGTGCCTGTAGTCCCAGCTACTTGGGAGGCTGAGGCAAGAGAATAGCTTAAGCTCAAGAGTTTGAGGTTGCTGTGAGTTGTGATATCATGGAACTCTACTGAGGTCAACATTGTGAGATTCTGTCTCAAAAAAAAAAAAAAAAGTATGCTGGGGAGTAATAAGTATTATGGAAAAAACATTTACCATAGCAGGGTACAGGAGGCTAGGTGTGCCAGGTAGAGGAGGGAGAAAGCAGTTGCTGTGCTAAACAGAGTGGCTAGATTAGGTCTCATCTGAGCAGAGACTAGAAGGAGGTGAAGGGTTGCTATGCAGACATTTGGGGGACAGTGCAGAGACCTTAAGATGTGTACATAGCTGTGTACAGACCTTAAGATGGGGGCATGCTCAGCACATTCTAGGACAGCACTGATGTCAGGCATCTTGAGAGAAATGAACAAAGGAAAGAGCAGTTGAAGTTGGGATCAAAGAATCAAAGGAAGATGGAAGACAAAGCAACCAAGTACGGTCTCTTGGCCATTGCAAAGATTTTGGCATTTAGTTTGAGTGAGAAGGAGAGTTAC
This sequence comes from Loris lydekkerianus, assembly GCA_963574355.1. Classification (NCBI taxonomy): domain Eukaryota; kingdom Metazoa; phylum Chordata; class Mammalia; order Primates; family Lorisidae; genus Loris; species Loris lydekkerianus. Next base: position 63,868 of record CAUYPK010157817.1, read on the forward strand.
TGCAGGATGCTGAGCAGAAAAGTGACATAATTTGATTTGGGCCTTAAAACTGTCACTCCTGCTATGGTGTTGAGAATAAATTGAAGGACAGGTGGCAGCAGATCAGAGGCACTAGGGGGAAGACTCTTGCAGTCATCCAGGTGATGACAATGGCACCAGTGGCAGGAGGTATCCTATTGCTGCCATAATAAGTTATCACAAACTTAGTGTCTTAGAATAACATCCATTTGTTATGTTCCAGCTCTATAGGTCAGAAGTACAGCACAGCGTAGCTCTGCAGAATCTTCTGCTTGGAGTCTCAAAAGGCCAAAAGTTGTGGGCAGGGCCACTTCTGTTTTGGGTTTTGGGGGAAGACTTCACTTCCAGAAGATGTGGGGGGTTGGCAAAATTTGATTCCTTGTAGCTGTAGGACTGAGATCCCGCTTCCTTGCTGAATATGGGTGGGTCCCCTCTTAGCAACTTGAGGAGGCCTGCATTCCTCCATCTGAAACCTGCCGTAGCAGGTCAAATCCTTCTCACGTTTCAAATTCCTTTGACTTCTTATTGTGCCTTATCTCTCTACCTCCAGCTGCAGAAAGAGATACTTGGAGTTACCATGTGATAAGATTTTGACTCCCCCGAATAATTCTATAACCTTGATTATCTATGCCAAGTTTATGGCGGCATATTCTTAAGTTCCAAGAATTGGGTGTGGACACTTTTGGGGGGCTTTTGTCTGCTGACCCCAGAAGTGATTGGATTCTGGATACATCTGCGAGCTATCTGACAGGTTGGGTATGGAACTGGGGAGGAAGACAGGAGCCAGGGATGACCCCCAGGTGAGTGATCCAAGCAACTGAAAGTATGAGGGTACCAATAACTAAGATAGGGAGTTTGGGGCTGGGGGAGCCTATATTTCTCCTTTCTTTATGGTGTTTAAAACAACTCAGTCTTTGCCTCACTGTCTTTCCCTGGCTGTGCTTAAGGTGAGATTGCTTTGGTCTAACTTGAGTGATGGGTAACGTGCAGCCTTAAGGCCATAGGTGGCCTTTCACACCCTTAATTGTGTCCCTTTGACTGAATCCAAATTTTATAGGACAAATAATGTTATTACAAGGGGTGCAGCAGAGAAAGAAAAAGCTTTTTTTGCTTCTTTTGGTGCTTAGAAAAGAACAATCTAAAACCAACAGGTGTTGATTGTTGTTCCCTTTCAGGAGGTCGCAAATTTATTATGTAAAGCATTCTCTTTCCTTTTCAGTGAATAGCTTTTTTTTTATTATTAAATCATAGCTGTGTACATTAATGCGATCATGGGGATCATACACTGGTTTTAAAGAGCATTTGACACATCACACTGGTTAACATAGCCTTCCTGGCATTTTCTTAGTTGTTGTGTTAAGACATTTACATTCCCTTGTAAGATGCACTGCAGGTGTAATCCCACCAATCACCCTCCCTCTGCTCACCTCCCCCCTCCCTCCCCTCCCTCACCCCCTTCCCCATATGCTTAGGTTATAACTGGGTTATAGCTTTCATGTGAAAGCCATAAATTAACAATTTACTTTCAATGGATAAACTTTTTTTTTTTTTTTTTTTTTTTTGTTCTTTATTATTATTAAAGCATAGCTGTGTACATTAATGCAATCGTGGGGTACAATGTGCTGGTTTTATATACAATTTGGAATATTTTCATCAAACAGGTTAACATAGCTTTTATGGCATTTTCTTAGTTATTGTGTTAAGACATTTGTATTCTACACCTAGTAAATTTCTTTTCTTTTCTTTTTTGTTCTTGCAGTTTTGGGCCAGGGCTGGGTTTGAACCCACCACCTCTGGCCTATGGGGCCAGCACCCTACTCCTTTGAGCCACAGGCACTGCCCAGCACCTAGTAAATTTCACATGTACCCTTGTAAGATGCACTGTAGGTGTGGTCCCACCAATTACCTTCCCTCCACCTATCCTCTCCCCTCCCCTTCTTATCCCCTTTCCCCATATTCTTGAGCTACAATTGGGTTATAACCTTTTAATTACACCATCTCCAGCATTAGGATTTCCATGTATAAATTCCAGAGTGTCACAGACACACAGTTTCTAGCAATGCCATGACATAGGCTGTGGGTCCATCCCAATGACATTTGAGCTTTATGAAGTAATTAATGAACTGCAAATAACACATTATATTCCCAGGCACAGTGATAGATGTCAATGTATTAAATTCTCTCCCTGTAATCTTCAAATATTCCAGTAACGCTGGTTTGCAAATTGAATGTTCTCTTACTAATTTTATTTAGTGTAAGGTAAAAATCCAAATTGTTCTATTAATATCAGTCTGCACAGATATGGTAATAAAGGAGAAACTTTAAAAATCCATAATTATCTTAACCATAGAAACTTAATTCACTTATTCAAGAAAAATTTGGTTGTCATATTCTGGGCACTGCATTACAACAGGAATGAAAATACATTCTTGTTCTCATAGCACCTATAAACTGGAACTGATAGACAAACAAAAAAAATAGTACAGAAATTCATATAAAATATGTCAGATGGCTTTACGTGCCATGATGAAAAATAAGCCTGGGTAAAGGAAATAAAGATTGGAGTGGTTTATGAGGGACCAGTATTTCATATAATGTACACTATAGTATTCAGACAAAGCCTTGCTGCTGAACAAACACTGAAGCAGTGGCCTGAGAGATGTGCAGCAATAAGCCATGTAAATGTTGGAGAGCAGAATTCTAAGCAGAAAGAATATTAGGGTAGAGGGCCTGAGGCAGAAGCATGCTTTTGATGCACCAGTGAGCTAAGATGCTTGTGTGGCTGGAACAGAATAAAGGTGTTGAAGGAAAGAAAGTCAACTACTAGAACAAGGCCAGTTCAAAATGTGCTGTGTGGAGAGCAGAGTTCTTAAACAGGTCCGAATTTTATCACACATCCTCTTCGCAGCAACAGTGCACTAACTGTATTTTTTTCCCTCTATTTTTAGCTGTGCAAACATGTCTTTTTAAAATACCCATCAAATTAGAATATGGTAGTCCATGCTATAGTCCTGAAATTTTCTGAGTATAATAAAAAGACTTGAGAAGAGAATGAAATATAATATGGCATACTTTTTCTTTTGTTTTTAAATAAGCAGATTCTCTAAGTAAGGACATTCTTCCTGAATGGCAAGCTACATAAGATCCATTTCTTTTTAGAATATTTTATCCTTAAATGTCTGATATGTAAGAAGCATGTGCAAAATTGTAAAATTGTTTTGACATTGACGATAGTTAATAAGAGTGTTAAATTTATTAAACAAGATATGAAAAATTATTTTGTTTCTTCCTTTAAAGTATGATAGCATATTAACTTATTCAAATATGAAATGAAACATTTAGATGAGCTTACCACTAATGAAGAATGGGAAATTCCCAAAAAACTAAAAAAATAAAAATAAAAAAGAACCAATATTACCATATTTGATGTTAATTGAATAGTATTATAAATTGTGGTAAATATTGACCTTTTGGTAAAAATAAACACAATGTGGTCTCCCAAGTACAAAAAGTATCATATGTGCAATGGGAGTCGGGAGTCAGAAGCAATACAGCAATAACAAAATGGGTGTGGCAGCAAAGAAGATGGGATGGAACCGAATTATGGTTTCTATTGAAAATGTGCTGCTTTGGGAAATAAGAGTTCCAAGTCATGTTCTAATTTTATCATAAACTTATTTGTAGCAGGAGTGCAGTAACTGCATTTTGTTCTTAATTTTCAAATCTCCAAATAGCCTTTCACTTTGTTCATCAAACTGAAAAATAATCTGCTGCCTTGACACACCCTACCACTTACAATATGCTTTTATTCCCTATGTGCCAAAAAGTACTTTCTGTAGAAAATGTTTGCTGAAGGCTAGCATACACAGGAAAAATGCAAAAATCCTAAATCTAAAGGCTTGATACATTTTTGCAAAATGAACCCATTATGTAGGAGTTGGGAGTCAAAAGCAATACAGCAATAACAGAATGGGTGTGGCAGCAAAGAAGATGGGATGGTACCGAATTATGGTTTCTCAGACTCTATTATTTCACTGTCTTATCTTCTTCACTGATAAAGATAAAGAAGAGGTGAGTAACTCAAGCACATGGACTGAAATTTTGAATTTACCAATATTCATGACATCCAAGCAGGGGTTCCAATAAGCATCACAGAATCTGAAAGAGCAGTAATCATAGTACATATTCACCTCTAAAAAACATTTAGAATTTACAACACACAATATCCATTGATATATAAGGTGTAAGCAACAAATGGAAGTAAAGTATCCAAGATCCTAAGAATTTTATAGAAGTGGTGAAAATATACTTTTAAGAAAACTTGTAAGAAACTAATTTCATAATATCTAAAAGAACAATTTTCGAAAAGTGTAAGGGAAACTGTTTAAAAAAATTTTTTTCTTCACATTACCACTATAGTATATATGTTTTTAAATAACTTTCATATTTTGAGAAAGTGGCTATGTGGCCCACTCATTCCTTCCCTCAGGAAAAACAAAGTGACTTTTCTGGAGTTATCTGAGAGTTTATTATGCATTACATTATGTTATTCTGGGGGTGAGGCTTCAAAAAGCGGCCTGATGGATCATCTGCACTCCACAGAGTATTAGGTTGAGACTTCCCAAAGATAAAGACTTTCTGCTGGTATGAACTAATCTAACTGGAGAGAAAAATGGGTATCTGTTACAGACAGAAAGTTTAAGTATTCTATAGATTAAGGTTAAATATAAATAAACTTGAAATATAAATAAATTTGAAGATTCCAAAAGCAAGCAAACAGAAAAACTGAATGGATTATCTATGGAGACTGGTCAAAAATAAAACGTGGGCACCATGAGTTTTAGTATTTTTTCTAAAAGGGAAACCTAAGAGATGCTCAGGGCTAACTAATCCATACTTCACCCTACCATTTTTATCTTACAGTTGTCTCTTTGACATTCACTTTATCAACTGACCTAACTCTATTGCTTCACTGTCTTATCTTCTTCACTTAAAACTGTTCTTTTTGCCATCAGAAACTCCTACCCCATTATGAAATGTGCACCCCACCCTCAATTTCTTCAAAAATTATTTCCCTCTTCTCCCAGTCTTGGGAGATACTGGCATCCCTTGTCAAGTAATGATTGCTCTCTCACTAACATTCTGTGCACTAATTGTGTAGAAGTGGGGTTCAGGTCTTCCTCGCTATGGGAGTCATCTCCAGGCAAGGAAGTCTCTGATGACTTATGTACATACAGACAGAATAATCAACACAACAAACAAATATACACATGCACACTTGTGAATTAAAATTGGTTTGTTAAAGTTTATCTACCACTATTTTCTGCTTTTGACTATCATCGTCAAATATTCTGATAATGCCTCCTTATTTGCTGAAAACTACAACAATTGGATTACCAGTCAAGTAAGGTAATTAATTTGGTCCACACAATACTCACTTCTACGTCAGTTCTTTGAGCTCATTATCTCGGAATGTTCCCTCTATTCCACTCTTAACAACTCTTTCCCACAACCATAATGGGATGTTTGCCTGAATGTGCTCCACCTTTCAATACTTCAGAAATCCTACTCTATAAATTAACCTCCAATTCTTACAGCTGGTTTGCAAATTTCATGGAAACTTCTGATATGCATACATTCCTGTTTATTTGCTGACTAGCCTTTAATGTTTAGATTCCATGGACTGTGACCTTTCACTATTTTCTTGCTGTTATTTTCATGTCCCTGATTCTTAATATCTTTACTGTATTTATTCATAAAATGATAGCAGAAAGCAAAAAAAGAAAAATTTCTTTTTAATTTTTTATACTTCATGAATATAATCATAAAACAAAATGACTGGTTTTTGTAAAAATTTATGTTCACCCAACTCAAAATATCTCTTACAGCCTTCAAGAACTTTTTGTCAGTTCACTTTTCCTATACCCTAAAATAGCTATTTAAAACCCTCACTCCTCTCAGATCTCTGATTACTCCCCACATTACATTCATTGTCCTCAACAAATAACTTTGTCTGCAGAAAGGAGAGAGCGAGAAAGAGAAGAAAGAAAAGGAAAGAAAGAGAGAGAGGAAGAAAGAAAAGGAAAGAAAGAAAAATGAGAAAAGAGTGGGGAAGGAAGAAGCAGACAGAAAGAAAGGAAGCAGGAAAGGTTAGAGGAGGGGTAAAGAGGGGAGAGAAAGGGAAGGGAAGGAAAAGAGAGAAAGGAAAAGAAGGAAGGAGGAGAAGAGAAGAGAAGAGAAGAGAAGAGAAGAGAAGAGAAGAGAAGAGAAGAGAAAGGAAGGGAAGGGAGGGACAACAGGAGGAGAAGGAAGGAAGGAAGGAAGGAAGGAAGGAAGGAAGGAAGGAAAAAAGAAAGAATGAGAAAGGAGGAGGAAGGGAGGAGAAGGAAGGAAGGAAAGAAAGAAAGAAAGGAGGGAAAGAAGGAAAAAGAAAATGAAGGCAAGGAAGATCCTCCATCACAATTATACTCATTTCTTAATAGTTTTGAAATGTACCATTGCATCATGCACATTAGGTGAGGTCCCCCCAAATACCCTCCCTCCTCCCATATCCCCCCTCCCTTCCCCTTTCTCTCCTCTCCCTTCTACTTTCTGAACTATAGTCATGTTTTGCCATTCATATGAGGGTGTAGGTGGTTATATATTGATTTCATAGTAGTATTCAGTACATTGGATACTTTTTTTTCCCATTCTTGAGATACTTTACTAAAGAATATGTTCCAGCTTATGTGAGGGAGATGCAAAGACTTTATCATACAAGCACACACTGAGGAAATTTGTTGAGACCAGACCTGCCCTGCAGGAATTACTCATATCACCATTCTGCACATTTTACACTAATCAGCACAAAACATACCAGTGTAAAATCATCCAAAATCCAAAGTTCAGATTCTAAATATCACAATAGCTAAAGAGGTAAGCTCATGTTCTACACAACAGGATGAGCAGAAATTCACCCTACTTACCAATCCTTTCAATAAACATGAATGGTTTGAACTTCCTTCTCAAAAGATATAGGCTGGCTGAATGGATATGTACATAAGCACAAGCCAAGTATCTGCTGCCTGCAGGAAACAGTAGTTTTAATCCACAAGTACTTATTCAGCATCAAGGTGGAAGGATGGAAAACAATATTCCATATATATGTAAATGAAAAGAAAGCTTGAGTAGCCACTCTTGGATCAGACTTCAAAGCAGCAAAAGTAAAGAAAGAAAAAAATAGTTGTTACATTATAGTAAAGAGACAAATTCAACAAAAAGATGTAACAAGCCTAAATATTTATATACCTAAAATGGATGTACCCACATTTATCGAGTAAACTCTACTCATTCGACCCACCAGATATTGAATAGACATTTTTCTCATGATCATTCTATAAGATTGATAACATCACAGGTCACAAAATATATGTCAACAAATTAAAAAAAAAATAGAAATTATACCTGTTTTTTCTCAAACAAAAGTGGATTAAATTAGAAATCAACCCCAATGGAAACATCCAGTTCTACACAAAGTCATGGAAATTGAACAACCTATTTCTAAATGACTATCAGGTCAAGCAAATTAAGATGAAAATTATAAGATCCTTCAAACTCAGTAACAAAATGATATAAGTTATCAAAATCTGTAGAATTCAGCATAAGCAATCCTAAGAGGAATCTTCATAGCCTTAAATGCCTGCATCCAAAATAGAAAAATTCAAAAATCAACAATCCAATGAATCATCTCAAGGAATCAAAAAAGAAAGAGCAAAACAGTTCCAAATCCAGCAGGAGAAAAAAAAAATAACTAAAGTCAAAGCAGTTAATAATAAACTGCTTTATTTTATTATAAAAATAGAAGATTATATTGTATATTGTATAAAAGGTATTATGTTTATTTATTTTACATTTTTTTATTAAATCATAGCTGTGTACTTTGATATGATCATGGGGCATCATATACTAGCTTTATAAACCGTTTTACACATTTTCATCACACTGGTTAACATAGCCTTCACGGCATTTTCTTAGTTACCGTGCTAAGACATTTATATTCCACATTCATCAAGTTTCAAATATACCCTTGTAAGATGCACTGCAGGTGTAATCCCACCAATCCCCCTCCCTCTACCGACCTCTCCCCTCCCTCCCCTCCCTTTTCGCCTTCCCCCTATTCTTAGGTTGTAACTGGGTTATAGCTTTCATGTGAAAGCCATAAATTAGTTTCATAGTAGGGCTTGAGTACATTGGGTACTTTTTTTTCCATTCTTGAGATACTTTACTAAGAAGAATATGTTCCAGCTCCATCCATGTAAACATGAAAGAGGTAACATCTCCATCTTTCTTTAAGGCTGCATAATATTCCATGGTGTACATACACCACAATTTATTAATCCATTAGTGGATCCATGGGCATTTGGGCTTTTTCCATGACTTAGAAATTGTGAATAGGGCTGCAATAAACATTCTGGTACAAATATCTTTGTTATGATGTGATTTTTGGTCTTCTGGGTATATGCCCAGTAGAGGAATTACAGGATTGAATGGCAGATCTATTTTGCGATCTCTAAGTCTTCTGTATATATCTTTCCAAAATGAATGTAATAATTGAATTTATGTTATGAATCTATGGTAGGAAAGGCAGATGGAGACTTATGTCAAACTCCGAGGGTATTGAAATCACATGGACCAAATGATATCTTCTAATGATGAAGTGTGGCAGGGAAAGATAAATGGCTACAACATATTATAAAAGCAAGAAAGGAAATGTATCCAGATGAGAGGAGTATCAAATGTCCCTTGACTATAAAAGTTGACTAAATTTCCATGAGTAAAGAATGGGATAGTATATTGAAACTGAACAACAGTGTATGTATATAACACTGTAAACCAAAGCTCAGCTTACCCATATGCTGAAGGAGGGAAATTAAATTTGCTTTTCTGGTTGAGGTAAATGAAGTATTTATATCTGCCAAGTATTTCCAAGAAAAAATCTTCAAATTCTTAGAAAGAAATATTTTATAAGGATTAACTTTCAACTCTGCGTGGAACTATGGAGGAGATGGCAATGACATGGCCCTGAATTTTATTGTCAGGTGGGAAAGTCTCCTATTTTAATTATTTGTAAAAGGTTGCTAAGGCTTCCAGAGTTTTCCAGCATTTAAGTGTCAAAATCTACAATCATGAACTGAATTCTGAGTTGCAAGAAATTTTCTAGAGTAGGGTTAATCAAAATGTGGCTCAGTCTCCTACAAGATAAGTTTGGATGTTAAGATTAATCTTTGTAGAGACATTGATAGCCATTTAACTTTGTTACAATGATTCCAGAACATAATCACTTTTCTAACAATTTGATTTCATTGTATTTTATACAAATATCTGTCTATAATAGTAGGAATTAAAACAATGACACCACCGCCACCACCATCTAGTCCTTCATCACAAATATTTTGAGAATTGCTGTCTAGAACTAAGCTTCATAAGATGGGAGCACAATGAGATGCAGGGAATCCTTTTTCCATTGCAGGAACAGCTTGCTGGATGAGGTCCAGGCTCCTCGGAAGAGCTTTGGCTGATATTAGAGGCAGACATGAAGTTTGCATTTCTGAAAAAATTAAAAACATGAAGCTCATTGGTTATATTTGCATCCCACTTAATCACAAGCATCTTTGATAGAGTTGTTTTAGAAATGAAAAGACCATCTGCTTTGACCTGCAGCATTTGTGTTTAGTAGGAGCACATTTTTTTTTACTCTGCTTTGTCCAAACAAGCAGAAGCCAAGCATAAGGTACTTTGCATTCCCAAGTGGAGATTTCCATTTTACTCTTGGGAATGAGGATCATTAGGCTGAAAAGGTTCAGTGTGGAGAATGGGGCAAAGGCCCAGACCACAGTCCTGGGGTTTTAGTGTAGCTTCTCTACTCAACAGGCTTTGCAGGGCTCAGTTTCTCCATTTGTGAAGTAAATGTAATGATACCCCATTCCTGAAAAGGCCGTGGCGAAAATGAAGCGAATTACAGGTTGAACACCTGCTAATTAAAAAATTCAAACTCTGAAATGCTCCAAAATTTGACATTTTTTGAGCTCTGACATGACAACCAAAGTAGAAACTTTTACATAAGGACTTAACACAAACTTTTTTTCATGCACAAAATTATTAAATATAGTGCATAAAATTACTTTCTAGTTATACCTATAAGGTATGTATGAAACCTAAATTAATTTTGTGTTTAAGTCTTGGGTCCCGTCTCAGAGCTATCTCATTGTGTGTGTATATGTGTGTGTGTGTGTGTGTGTGTGTGTGTATACACACACACATAAATATTCTGAAATCCAAAAATAATAAAACCTGAAATATGAAATACTTCAATACCTCTGGTCTCAAGTGTTTTGGATAAAGGGGGGCACTTAACCTACACTGTATTAAATACATAGAGTACAACCCTGCATGTAATAATTGTCAGGCACTTAACCTATACTGTGTTAAATACATACAGCACAAGCTGGCATGTAATAATCCTTCCTGGCAAGCTAAGTGAGTTCTCCAGAATGGTCATGCTGCTTTTTGGTATTCCCCAGGCTAAATGTGATTGGTTCCCAGGTCATGTGCTTCTCAATTTGAGAGATGAACTGACTTAAGGAACGTTTATGCGGTGGTTTGCCAGATAGACAGATTGGAACGAATGCCCACGTTCTGCACTCCACAGCAGTTATGTTTACAACACCCAGAAGGAAGCTGCACTGATAGCATAATCCAAGTCAGGGCAACCCCATTCTTCTTTTATATGTTCTTAGTGCCAGTGTTGTCTAAATCATTCTAGAATCAAGTAGACCTCCTCTTAAGACATTTTCCTCCCAGGACCCCAAGCCCACACCTCAGTACACCCCTGCACATGTCAGTGTCCCCCTCAATGAGGAGTAAAATCATAGTAATCTGATATAAAATCACCTAATTCAGACTTCCTCTTTTTACATTAGAAAAATACTGCTTTTAAGAGCTTTGTGATATCTTAGCAACAGCTGTGTCTGGGTTCAATGCGAGGCTTCCTAGAGCTTATCTCATGATTTATAGGTTCCTTCTTTCATCCAGAAGTAGACAGCACTGCTCTTTGCCTGCTGGCATCTTACCCAGCCCTTGAATGGGAAAATATCTCCAGCTGTCTTGGTCTTGTGACTCCCTTAAACCCATTTGGGTCAGTTCTTACATCCTAGAGCTTTTCCAGCCAGGATTAATTTCCTTAAATGGCCCAGTGATATGCCAGCATCTCACTGCTGGAGCACAGACAGAAAGTTTTGTGGTTTCAGCATTGAGAACATGTGGCTTTTCTGGTCTGCACGGTTCTCAGGATGCCAGAGTTTGCACCGCTGTGCCACGGGGTGCACTGCACTTGGGCAACGTGCACCCCAACGCTGCATCTCTCTTTTGGCAGTCTTTCAGACCCACAGTGCTCATGAGTCCAGATTGAGGAAGCAATCCCCTTTCAGAAATAAAAAAGAAAAAGCTGCAACATCTTTTAGTGTTGCTAGTAAATACACTTCACCTCAGAAAACTTGGCTGCCTCACATGGTTCTGTTGCTCTTGGCTGGGATCCATCCTTTCTAACTGAAAGAAGAAAACGCTGGAGTCTGATTATCTCCTGAAGGAGGGAAAAATGGAAGGCTGGATTTGCAAGAGGATACTTGAGAAGAATCAGAAAGATAAGCAGCAGCAGGCTGGGCTGTGGAATGAACTCTCCCTGGCCATAAACACCTGCTAGCTGAACAGGCCATTGTTGTCTCTTCTGGAATCTTTACAAATGCTGAGAAGACGATGAGACAAAAATATTCCTTAGAGCCTAGGATCTTCCAGTTTCAACCTTCTGCGTTAGCATTCATAAACTAAGGGTGACTATGAGGGGAATTTCAGAGGGAAATGCTTTTGCACGAATGTCCTTTCTGTTCTCACCACTCTCCAAGCACATCTTGCTTTTGGTTATTTCAAAATTGCAAAAGTCATGCTCCATGAGTAGATCAGTGGGGACAGGGGATTTCACTAAGACCGTGGGCCTTTGTTTTTCTTTCTGTTCAGGTTATGGTGCCTGGAGGCCAGAACAATCTCCTTCTGAAGGCTCTGCTTCCCGATACTGAATACAAAGTCACAGTGACCCCCATCTACCCAGATGGGGAAGGCGTCAGTGTCTCTGCCCCTGGAAAAACCCGTAAGTGAAGTTTTCTCCCTTTGACTACTAGCTGACTAATGAATTGGAAATGCTCATCTCCTGTGATGCACCCTGAAAGCCAGAATATAATGTAGGGAAAAGAGCAAAACAGATTTAAAAACAGCAAATCTGAACCCTGTCTTTACACATACAAGCTATGTGACTTTGGGCAGGTGGCTTGACTGTGCTGGGCTTCAGTTTCTCTTCTACAACACCTAGGATTTGAAAAACCACTCTATTTTTCTCCTCCCATGTCAAATGTATCACAAATTCATCATAATAAATTCTCCATGCCTGTCCCCTTTCTCTTCGTCGGATGAGTCTGCCCCAGTCCAAGTGCCACTCCTCAGTCTCTCCCAAATGAGTGTACTGGGTCTCCTTACTTCCCCCTTATTCTCCTTGCAGCAGCCTGGGAGCTCTTCAGCATGAAATGATCCTGCATCACGCTTCTGTTCCAAGCCACCCACTGGTCTATCATTGAACTCAGGCTAAAACCCAACATCCTTTGCTTAGTCTTATAAACCCTGTATGAGCCTGCTGATCTCTTTGCTCTCACCACCTAGTGATTCCCCAGCCAGGCCTCCCTCCCTGCTTTCCACTGGCCTCTTTAAGGTCTTCCTGCCTTAGGCTCTGTGTACTAGGGATGCCTTCCATGTGGAATGTCCCTGTCCAGATGTTTGCCATTCTGGTCTCAGCTCGACGTCACCTCCTCAGCCTTTTCTGTGCCATGTGGTGTTTCCACTCTCTATGATACTGTCTTATTTTTTGTTTGGTTTTGCTCATGTCATGACGCTATTTATTCTCTAGTATTTTCTTGGTTACTCACGAATTTGCTCATTGTCTGTCTCCTATTCCTGTAAGGCAAGCATCGTGGGAGCCTGGGCCCTCATCTAGCCTGTTCTCCTCTGTGTGGCACAGAGGGAGCATCACACAAGGCTTGTTTCAGATGAGCTGGCCATGATCAGTAAGTGAGGAGGCTAAATGAGAATCCTCGGTTAAAACTCCCTGGAGCCTCAGTTGTCGTCTTTACTGTTAGGATTGTCTACACTTCCATAAAGACTACCCTAGAAATTAATGACTTACAATAGTGATCATTTTATTACATCTCACAATGGTGTGGGTTAGGAAATTATTCTGCTCCACATGAGATTGATTAACATTATCTGGTGGGTACAAGGCAACTTCACCTACATGCCTGGCATCTTGGTGAGGACAGCTCAAAGGCTGGAACCACCTGAGTCTCTCTCTTCATTGTCTCCCAAGCCTTTGCATGTGGTCTTTCCAGTAGGGTAGTCATATTTCTTACCTGGAAATTCTGGACTATACAAGCAGGGTTTCCAAGAGGCAGAACGTGGAAATTGCTGGGACAGTTCAGGGCTATGTGTAGAACTGACCAAGTGTCACTTTTGCTGCAGACTCTTGGTCATGGTAGGCCCAGAACACACCAAGATTCAAAGAGAGAAGACCCTCTCAATGGGAAGAGGGTCAAAAAAATCTGTGACCATCTTTAATCCATCATAATTATCAATATGTCCATGTGATTAGGTATAGAATGATGTCAAGGGCTGAATTCTGCACCTGGGCCACCTCCATGTGGAATTTTCAACTAAATTTGTGCAGATGGTTGAAATTCTGTGACCCAGAGTGGTAATTCTGCTCAGCCAAGCAAATAGCATTGTGTCCTTACTTAATAGTGCTGGATCGCTCTCGCCTCCCCAAGCAGGGGGGCTTCCCCCCAGATTCCCACCAAGCCTGTGCATTTTGCAAGTGGAGTTGTATGGAAGAAGAGAAGGAAAGGAGAAGAGCAGAGCCCTTGGGGACTTTGAAGCTTTTCCCTGTTACCTGAACATTGGCATCTTGATTTTGACCTATACCTTGGAATTTCTAGCATAGTTTGGTATTTGCTTCTATAAATTGAATACAATTCAATTCTAACAACAACAAAATGAGAATGATAATATCTGCCAATATGAATAAAATTTTGCCAAGGTCCTCTATCAAAATGACTTCACTGTTTTGATAAAAATCGATAAACAATAATCTAAAACTTCAAACAATATAGGAAATAGGAAGATAGAAGCAAAAATGTCACCAGAATGCTGAAAATAATCATCGTTAATACTGTGTGACCATCACCTCAATGCTGCTGTTCATATGTCCTTTGGTAGTGCAACCAAGTGGCAGGTAGACAGAAATTTGTTGCAAACATTATTCAACTTGATTTGATTTAAAATTAACTGGAGAAGGGTGGACCAAAATGCCACTGAATGAGCTTCTGAATTTCAGATGAAAGTGTTTTGTCACAAGGGTGATTCTTTTCCATATATTTAATATTTAAAACAACCTCAGACTATTAGAAGCTTCTCATTGTGTGTTTATTTGTAACCTTTTGGGAAAATATCTTAGATTTTGGTGACAACAGTATAGGTCATAAAGAAGGTAAGTACTCTGAATCCCTACTTTTCCTTTTCTTTCCCATTCAGTGCCATCCTCTGGTCCCCAAAACTTACGAGTGTCAGAGGAATGGTACAACAGGTTGCGAATTACATGGGATCCACCATCTGGCCCCGTAAAGGGCTACAGGATAGTCTACAAACCCGTCAGTGGTAAGTAATGCTTTGTAAAAATATTGGCACCCTAAGTAGAGACTTAAAATGTATTTCAAAATGTTTTTATCTTTTAAGGAAGTAGGAAAAACCTCTTACCTATTTGGAAAAGGTAGTTCTTCTAGAATGGTCAGTGTAGCTTAGGGTCGATATTCTAGGAATGACGAAGGCATAGCCTCACAAAGAACACTATGGCCAGGTCAAGGAGCAGAATATAGATGTGGGTGCACTTGACCTAATCACATGCTAGACTGGGAAGCAGCCTAAGGAAACCTTGACTCGGTTTATAGTTCACTGGATGCATAAGCACTAAACATTTGGAATTTCTAATTTTGAATTTCTCTTCTACCTCTTATTCTTGGATTAACTGGAAAAATGGAATTTTTAATTAGACTTTTAAATCTCCTAATTTTTGCAGATTATGTTGAGGGACAAAACTCATCACAAAGTAGTAAAGTGGTTTTCCACCATCCCTTTAGCCACTTTGATAGGGAGACTCCTTCCCTCTTCTCTTCCCACACCATTATGTCTTAAAGGTGAGAGAATGAGCCAGGTAGGGGGCAATGGTATCCTGACTCTGTTTGCCTGTGAAGGGCAGACTAAGTGCACCAGCACTTCTTACATTACCATCTCCCTACACTCAGCATGATCAGATATGTTTAAACAGGTTCTAAGGGTCTTTTCAGTTTTCTACCTGGACCTTCAGGGCTCTGGTTGTTCAACAGAAAGGGCTTCTCTAGGTGAGATTCCACCACATGCCCTCTGTCCTCCCACCAATTGCCCTCCCCCCTTCCCCTCCCCACTCCTTTCTCATCCCTTTCCTTTGCAAGACTATACTTGCTTTTTTTGTTTTTTGTTTTTTGTTTTTTTCCCTTTTATTAAGTCATACACACATAGATCATGAATACATTTATGCATTTGTGGGGTACAATGTGTTGATTTTTTATACAATTTTGAATGCTTACATCAAACTAATTAATATAGCTTTCACCTCATTTACTTAATTATTGTGTTAAGACATTTATGTTCTATACTTGATAGATTTGACTTGTACCCTTGCAATATGCTCCATAGGTGTGGTCCCACTGTTTACCCTCCCTCTATGAAACCTCCCCCATCCCCTCCTGTCCCTCTCCACTTCATCCTGAGCTATAGTTGTGTTCTATCTTTCATAAGAAAGTGTGAGTAATTATAAGTTGGTTTCATAAAAGTACTGAGTACCTTGGATACTTTTTCTTCCATTCTTGAGACTCTTTGCTAAGAAGAATATGTTCCAGCTTCACCTATGTAAACATGAAAGAGGTAAAGTCTCCATCTTTCTTTAAGGCTGCATAATATTCCATGGTGTACATATACCACAATTTATTAATCTGTTCATGGGTCGATGGGCACTTGGGCTTCTTTCATGACTTGACAATTATGAATTGAGTGGCAATGAACAATCTGGTACAAATGTCTTTGTTGCAAAGTGACTTTTGGTCTTTTGGATATACACCTAGTAAAGAAATTGTAGGATCAAATAACAGGTCTACTTTTAGATATCTGAGCAGTCTCCAAACTTCTTTCCAAAAGGAATGTATTAGCTTGCATTCCTACCAGCAGTGCAGAAGTGTTCCCTTTCCTCCACATCCACACCAATATCTGTAGTTTTGGGATTTTGTTATGTGGGCTACTCTTATTAGAGTTAGACAATATCTCAAAGTGGTTTTGATTTGCATTTCTCTGATAATTAAAGATGATGGGCATTTTTTCATGTGTCTGTAGACCATGCGCCTGTCTTCTTCAGAGAAGCTTCTGTTCAATTCTCTTGCCCACGATGAAATGGGGTCACTTGTTCTTTTCTTATTAATAAGTTTGAGTTCTCTGTGGATTCTGGATATCAGACTTACAGGGGGACCAACTTCTTTCAGTAAGCACAAAGGCAAAAGCTATATTTGGGGAAAGGACAAGGTCCCTAAAAATAACCTTTACCATGGAGGTTGCACTATGCAGGGTTTAGGGTTCAGAGCCAGCTGAGACTAGCTTCCCACCTCAGCTCTGCTGTTTGCTTGCTGTGTGATCCTAGGCAACAGAAAAGCAGTTGAGTGAGTACAATTTGCTCCAAGAGTGCTCCCATTTTTTCCATATTCTGTTATAACTAAAATATAGACTCTTTTCCTTTAGTTCCTGGCCCAACACTGGAAACGTTTGTGGGACCTGACATTAACACCATTCTTATCACAAACCTCCTAAGTGGAATGGATTACAACGTGAAAATATTTGCCTCCCAGGCCTCAGGCTTCAGCGACGCCCTGTCAGGCCTGGTGAAGACGTGTAAGAGTGACCCCCCCCACCCCCTGGGGTTCCGCTGCTTTGTTTTCACTGTCACTCTCCTTCTCACCCCCTGCTTCCAGCTGGAGGGTGGTTTTTCTTTTCCCCAGTGTTGCCCTTTCTGGGTGGTGTCGTATGGAAAGACAGAGGCGTTCTTCACACCGTGTAGTTCAGGGTCCTGCCTGGCAGGCAGAATATCAGCACCTGGCTTTCCAATAGGCTTGACGATTGCAGATAGGGTTTCCTTCTGGAAAGTCTTTGTTGGCATTTTTCAAATGAGATGAGATTTTCCAAACAGCCTGTAGCCTGACCTGGCCAAAGTGAAAATGGGGCTAGGAGAAGTTTGTCCTTTCTCAGAGCCATTGCACTATCCAGGCACTTGTGCACATGCGTGCATGTGTGCATACATACACACACACACACACTCACACACCCCATCCTTCAAAAGTACGTGCCAAGCCACTTGGAAGACTTTCTTCTCTACTCTTTTAAGAGTTTTCCTGCTGCCTGCCTACCATCTGGGACATCTCACTGGCATATACCACTCTCAGACACCCAGGGTTTTCCAAACTCCAGCATGTATGTTCCATATTCTTCAAGTTTGTTACACTTCCACACCATCTGTTTCAGATATTTCTTCAAATCAGCTTACAGTTTTGACCTACATACTTTTCAAAACCCACATAGTCACTCTAAACAGAAGGTTAGTATTTTAATATGCATAAAGATAATACATAAATAACCAAAATAAAAATGGTTTAGCTATGTACTAACTAAAATAATCCTAGGGGCCATCAGCAGTATCTACCTCCCTCTGGAGAATGGTATCCATAGCAATATCAAAAGGTTAACACATTCCCATTATGTCTACTTTGCTCTTCCCTTTTATTTAAGCCCTGGATAGCTCACTGGTTGATAAGCATATATTTTATTTCCTTTCTTAAAATTGTACAAGTATTTAATGTTTCTTGCGGAATAGTTAGAAAACACAAATAAATAAAGAGGGAGGATTAAAAGATCACCCAGGATTCTGCTGTCGATTACATCCAGTGTCTTTCCTGTGAATATATATTTCCCTTTTTGTATACACACATCACAGACCATATACTGCAGAGTGTTTTGCCACCTGTTTTCCCAAGTTATAAAATAGTTATCTTTTTTTACACCAACTTATTGCAAGTTGATGGATTTCCTACCTCTGAGTATGAACTTTGAATGAAAATTTTACTGTAAGTTCATTTCAAACATGGGGACATTTGTACATTATTAGCCATGGGATCCAGCTATGTTTCTATTTCATTATAGTGTTCTTGGGTGTGACTGATCTCCAAGCCAACCAGATTGAAATGACCAGCTTGTGTGCTCAGTGGCAGGTGCAGCGTCATGCCACAGCCTACAGAGTAGTTATAGAATCTCTCCAGGGTAAGTACAGTCCATCGCCTATGTTTCCTTTAAATGCTCACCTTCTGGGTTCTATGCAAATCACTATGGACAGCACACAAGTAACATTGTACAAAAACCCTATGCCTCAGGAGGCTTTACAACAATCAGTCATACAGCATATGGAATCAGGCCAGCTGATTAAGGGAAGGAAGGAAGGGAGTGAGGGAGAGTTTTTCTCATCTGTTAGTAGATATAACCATAGTGCTGGTTTTTTAGAGTTCTGTGAAGATTAAACTGAGATAATTCATGTAAAACACTTGCAAGGTGCTTTGCACAAGGAAGCATTGAAGAAATGTTAGCTGCTATTGGTGGTGGCAACCAAAAAGCTGGGATGAACATCTGTTAACATTGTATAGCTCTGTAATTTTAGAATTCACGCTACAGAGATTATGTTTGAACTTAATGTTTTTCTTAGTGTTTATTTTTTTTGGGGGGGAGATAATTGGTGAACAACAAACTCTCATTTGGGAGAAAGTTTAATGGATCTACACCATCATGAACAAGTTCTTCAGCATTACAATTCTCAAATACATCTGCAATTTGGGACTTTGTTCCAAAGTTGAAACACGAAAAATGTCTCTTTTTCTTCATTAAAAATATCAAGAACAGCAGCAAAAAAATGATTTTTAAAAAAGTGAATATCCTTGGCCTCTTAATCCTCTTGTCATATGACCAGAATTTACAATATTCAGATGATGAAATCAAATAATGAAAACTATTTTAATCAGATTTGCATAAACAATAGAAAAGATGTTTCTTCTTATTTTTATGGGAATTCTAGAAAAGACTAGAGAACCTCAAATTTGTTTTTAATCTTCCAAACTTGTTAGTAAAAGTTTTTAAAATGTTAGCCCATTCTTTCTGGACAAATGATCTTGGGCCCCCATTTTAAAAAAACCACAAAGAGCTAATTATTTTAGGTTTGCAAAGACTGAGTTTAGCAGCCCATATACCTTGAAACTATAGTTCAAAATCCATGATCTTACTTTCAATCTGATCTACAGGTGGAAGACCCAGTTTAGAAAATTGTATTTGGAAATACACATATGTCCCCTGTAGATATGAACTGAGATAGGCAGAACATACTAGAAGAAAGCCTCACCAGCTTTCTCACCTCTTTTTTGGAGACAGGGTTTGACTTGGTCACCCTCAGAAGAGTGCCATGGCGTCTTAGCTTACAGCAACCTCAAACTCTTGTCAAGCGACCCCAAGCGATTTTTAATGGCAAATTATGGGGTCCCCATAGAAACCCATAGTGTTTCAGGTACAGCCTGAGAGTCGAGGTCAGCAAACTAGAGTGCACAGAACAGGGGTCTGGACCAGTTCCTAGAGCAGGCTTGGGGTCAGTTATATGGGTACAGGAGCCTATGGAGGGGAACTGGTATTTGAACTTGACCCAATTGGACATTTGATAATTTTCAGAGCAGGTCATGCACTTACTGCATAGATATACATTGATTTCCCCTGAGAAAAGAGGCCAACTGCCTTCTTATCCCTAGCTCTGTCCCTGTAGGGCATGGGTACTTAGTCTGAAGCCATAACGATACACTGGCTGGGCTTGGGAGAATGCCACTGTGGCTCATGCCCTGGCCCCAGCCAGTGTTCAAGATAAAGGATGCTGTCTGTAGGTATCTGATGGAAGGCATTCTTCATTCCTCGTTTTGCCTTTCTCCATGTCTGTCAGGGAGAATGAGCAGGAGCTGCGTGGGTCAGGTGTGCTGGCTCTCAGGAGGCATTCCACAGCCTGCTAAGGCTGCAGAAACCTTTGAGAGAAGACTGCAGCAGTGGGAGCTGGGGCAAAATGAAGGCCCCCTTATCCAGCTACATTCCCAGCATGTGTTACGAGAGCCTTGATTCCCTGTGTAGCAGAGAAGGATCCCTCTTAGCTGGCAGTGGCTAGAAAGTGGCATTAATCTGGAACAAACATTGAGGAAAAGGAAGTCAGGCCACGTCATATGAATGTTGTGGTTGTGTTAAACATGATTTATGGGATGCTTAAACAGAAGTAGATAAAGCATATGCAGCTATTTGAGAATCAACTACCACTACTTTCATGTATCTCCATAAGTTGTATTTAATATGAAGGGTTGACATTTAATGGCATTTGTTATGCTTTATAAAAAACTACTAAGTGTAATAATCACACTCCCACATTGCCCCACTGGGTTTGTTTTTTTTTTTATCCTTTTATGTCATTTAAGAAGATGAAATGACAGCACATGGATTCCTATTCATTGCCATTCATAAAAATTATAATCATATAGATTGATATAAAGGTAGATAAAACTGGTTTCATTAGTGGAATTAGTTTTTCATAAGTTTTCTATTAAATTCTTTTAATTGAGCATATTTGCAAGGCAGCACTGAGATTTTGATCACAAGATATGACTGATGTGTCTGATAACATTGATCCATTCATCTAAAACTGTAGTAAGCTCTTTCTGAAGCCAAGATCTTTGTTGGCAAAGAACGTGAGTCCACATTTGCTTTTTATCTTCAAGTTAAGTTAACTTGTACTCCCTCATTATTATTTTTAAGCTGCCAGAAACCTTTCGACTGAGACATCATAGTCTCAATTAAACAAGAATGAACAAAAGTATTGTTCAAATTACTTCTCATCAACATTTATAGCTGAGAGATTTATGAGCAAAATTAGCCTACATCTCCCCTACCCAGACGTCTTACTGAATATTATTTATCAACTGGACAGCAAGAGATTCTAAAAGACAACTTTGTACAGGAGTATTTGGTGAGAGAGTGAGTGTGGGCGTAGCAGTAGAGAATGTGTTTAAATATTTTCACTTACACAATTTAGATCAAGGAATAGTTTTTCTATTTTGGAATGAGGAAGAATTAGGTTAAGTTTTATTATCTTACAGAGAAGTGTGGTTACCATCATGACTTACTACCTTTAAAGGACCTGTGGTAAAATGCTCATTCTTCCACATATTCCACACATGTGCTGCCTCTGCAAAAATTTTGGTCCTTCCACTCTGGGCAATAGACATAGTAGAAGGAAATTCCTCCATAAATTGGAGAAAAGCTTTACTCTAGGTTGACCTATTTCTAAGTGCCTCTTTCAAATTCTGAGGGTTTGATGGATACTTTTTCCAGTTTCCCCCCCATATATGTTCCATGATCTGACCACGCGTACTTTTATTCTGAGATGAAACTGGTGAAGAAGTCTCTCTGCTGATGACAACTGCTGGTCAACTTTCTTCCCCGGGCATCAGTTTTTCTAAAATTACTTCATTTGAGGTTATTAATTGAGGCAATATCAAAAATTTTCAAAGTTTATGTGAGTAAAGTAGCCAGGCTGTATCATTCAGCTTTATTTGTTATAGTCACAGAAACCTATTGGCTAACATACAGAGAAATCCAAAAGTCTGTGGCTTCAGTTTTGTGTGGATGTGGGTGTTCAAGCAATGTCACGAAGGTCAAGTCTTGCTCTATTCTGCTCTGCTCATCTCTGCCCTTATTCTCAGCTGACCTCTGTGAGTCAGAGTCAGAATTACATCTTTCCAGCTTCCAGCTCAACAGTCTTGGTGAAAGGAGAGCTTCTCTTTCTCAGTAGTTCCAATAGAAGTCCAGGGACTAAGTCTGAGTCATATTGCCCTGGTTTGGGTCACATGCCCCTAATTCTGTCATTGAGTTCAAGGGTATGAAATAAACCAGCTGTTTGGACCTGGTTGCCTTCCACCCCTATATTTGGTGGCAGTGGTGGAGGCGGGAGGTGGGGGTGGTATTCAGTCCTACCCAAAGTATAAAGACCAAGAGTAGGGAGGAATGGGTTTAAAAAAAGAAGAATTGGATCCAAGACAGTCAAAAACAACAGATGTCCTGTACCCATGTAAATATTATGACATTTTTATGGCTGAAAAAGAAAAAAGGAAAAGATTACCAGAAGGACAAGGTCCTGTCAGGGAAGACTAAAACCAAATCTGCATTTGAGTCAGTCGTGGACTTGCCAAATTAAATTATAGGCTTTTGGTTAATTCTAGGACAAACCAGAGTGCGAGATTTTGGTGGTGTTGGGTAACTTGGAACCCTGTGAGCGCCCCTTAGTTCTGCAGATGTTCTGGGGTGCTCTCTGTCTCTCTCTCTCTCTCACTGTTTTTGAGTAGATGTGGCACCAACCGTGAGAGCAGTGTTTCACTTCATGTATTTTTTTATGTCATGTAGCCCCAAATTCCTGATTCCCTCCCTGATCCCTGTAACTCGATGACCTTCTTTGTAACCTGCTTGTCTTCTCTATTCACAAGTTGAATGTCAATTTTGCAGTATTATTCATTGACAAGAATAGAGAATTGCAGTGTAGTGGAGACCCCACTTTGCCAAGAATTAGATTTTTAGAAAGTTCATATGGAACAAAACCTATTCACAAAATCAAACTTTTTGAAACAATGGAATTATGTTTGGGGATCAGGATATTAAAGAGACCTGGAGATTATAAATATCAGAGTAGTTTCATGGATTGCTTGGGGACCTCAGTATCTACTTGTAGGACATTTTAGTAAGTCAAGTTCGTGGCATCATTATCATCATGATAATAATTCAGGGAATAGATTTAGCCTTGCTTCATAAGAATGAGTGCACAAATAAAAGCCGATTTTTTCCCCCCTCGTTCTGAAAAAAATAAATTAACTTCCCACTTTTGGCATGAAGGATCGAGGAAATTAGTCATCATTTGATCCCTTTAAATGTTTTCCTTTAAGGCAAAGAAAACTGTTAGACCTGACTGCGCATGCCAAAAGCAACATGGATACACCCATTCATGTACCCTCTTTGTTAGTGTTGGGAATCAACCTAATACTGTTTGCCATTAATTTTACAGTGGTTTTTTAGGTTTGCAATAGTTTATAGATGTTTTTAGTGATAAAATCTATTTATATTCTATTTTCAATGGTCTTCAAATGCATGAGTATCTACATGAAATAGGAAAGAACAGAAAAATACATTTCTAGAATTGATTCTTGGAAAGTCTCTGGAATTTTTTTTTCAATAGGATCTATGAACAGAATTCAGGAAATGTCTGTATTACAGGTACTCACAGAAGCTTCTAGGAGGCTCTCCCAGGGGTGTCCAACCTTTTTTCTTCTCTGCTGTAGATTAGAAGAATGAGTTGCCTTAGGTCACACTTTAAATACACAAACACTAACAAAAGCTGATGAGAAAAAAAAAATGGTCTGTGCATACTTTTTGCAATATCCCCCACCACTGATAAGCAAAACGGTCCTTAAATAATTAGTATGCAGCCTGCAGGCCACAGGTTGGACACCCCTGAATGGTTAGGGTCCAAATAAAACAGTCATTGTGGGGATTCTGAGCCTGGGAAAAAGGCTTACTATCAAACTTCTTTCATAGTAATGTATCACTTTACCATTTTACATAATATAAATGGGAGAGAAATGCTTAGGCAATATTTCATTCCAAAAAAGAAATTAATAAAGATTATATTATAAAGTTTCTTTCTAAAACTCTCTAATATCCAAAATATATAAAAATAAATTTTAAATACATTTTAAATTTTAAAATGGCTTTTATTTAATTATATTTTTAAAAGTCAGGATTTTCATAGAGAAAATTAAAAATAACATGTATCATGTTTATTCTGATACATTCACATTGTTATATACATATATTTAGTTTCAATATATGTATATTAAATTACCAATTGAAATTTTGGTTTGATACTTGAAAAATACACAAAAGTTACTTGACATTTTTGCATTTTACACTTATGAAAGCAACTGATCTGTTTTTAGATTTTCTATATTTTATCATTTTTAATAAAGTCTTCTACATTTTGAAGGAGTAGTTCTTTCTAACCACTAACTGATATATGTAATATATGTAATCAATGAATCAATGCAGATTTTATTTTATTTTATTTTATTTTATTTTATTTTATTTTATTTTATTTTATTTTATTTTATTTTATTTTATTTTATTTTATTTTATTTTATTTTGAGAAAGAGTCTCACTATGTCGCCCTCCGTAGAGTGCTGTGATGTCACAGCTCACAGCAACCTCAAACTCCTGGGCTTAAGCGATTCTCTTGCCTCAGCCTCCCAGTAGCTGGAACTACAGGCGCCCGCCACAATACCCAACACCCAGCTAATCAATACAGTTTTTAATAGTAGTTTTTAAATTCCTGGTAAAAAAGCTTTATAAGGTTTTAATTAAACACATGCAATTTACAAATCAGGTGATGAATCTAGATGAAATTTGAATAATTGCTTTCACAGTAGTAGTGATTCTTCTTTTTAACCAGTTATCCACTATGGTTAAAAAATAACCACTCTATGAAGAAATCCTTTTGAAACTCTTCAGTAATGAAAACCACCAAAGGAAGCTATGTCCAGTGGCATGATAAAACACTGGGTCATAAGGATCCTTTATCTGATCTCTTCTAGACATGATGTTTGCATGTTTACTATGCACTCAGCAGCTCTCAGATGGTTTCATTTTGAAAAATTACATATTTATCATATTGTTTTATATTAGTAGAAATTAAATCAATATCCCCTGAGACAAGGTTTTTGAGTTCTAAATTCAGGGGGATAAAGAGAAGTTGATTAAGGGGTATAAAAATATGGCTAGATTGAAGAAATAAGTTCTAGTATTTGACAGTACAGTAAGGAAATTATAAAAATTATTTACTGGGCCAAGCACAAGTGGCTCACACCTATAATTCTAGCATTTTGGGAAGCCAAGGCTGGAAGAATACTTTAGGCCAGGAGTTTGAGACCAGCCTGGGCAACACAGTGAGACCCTGTTTTTACAAAAAATAAAACAAAAAATTTAGTGAGGTGTGATGGCACAGCCTCAGAAAGTTGAGCCAGGAAGTTGCTTAAGCCCAGGAGTTTAAAGTTGCAGTGAGCTACGATTGTGCCACTGCACACTCTGGCCCAGGCTACAGAGCTAGACCCTCTCTCAAAAATAATAACAATAAAAATAATCAATTATACATTTCAAAACAGCCAGAAGAATTGTAACATTCCACAAAGTAAAGATAAATGTTGAAGTAATGATAGCACGGTTTCCTGATTTGATTATTACATATCGTGCATAGATATTAAAATACCCCATGAATCCCCAAATATGCACAACTATGTATCAGCCAAAAATACCTCAGTTCTGCTACTCAGTATAATGAAGGACTTGGTGAAGTTCTTAACTTTTTTGACCTTTGATCTTCAGGTTCTTGTCTTTAGATTGGGATGATTATAAATGTTACAAGGAACAAATGAGTTAATACATATGAAATCCTCAGACTACTGCCGGTATATGACCAGCACTCACTAAAGGTTGGCCATTATTAGCTTCGTCGCTTTTGTTATCACTGAATACAAAGCACAGAACCTGGCATATAGTAAGATCTCAAAAAATGATGAGTTTAGGCTCCAGACTCAAGGGCCAGTATTAATTCTTTCAGGAGAATCATAGCAATTTTGCTATGGAAGTGGGAATGAAGAAACGAGATAGCAGTTAGTCAGGTCTTTCAAGTCCTTTGGGCCTCTACCAAGGTGGAAAAAAAGAGAAGATGTATGTGGACTTGGCTATGCTTGACACGTCTCCTGGGTAGATAAAGAGAACCTTGGAACCAGAAATTGGAATACTGAGCTGTACAGCATGTATGGCCTGAAGTCTCTTAAACACCCTATCCTTTTCCTTCAATTATGATGTCCGAAGAATAGAAAAGGATTTTCAGAGCAGGTGGAAGGAGTTGGAAGACCTCCTTTGAACTCCCGAGGAGTCATTTTTGTTAACTAAAAGAAATGATGGCTGTTAGTTAAAAGTCAAGGCTGACAGGATGGATACTAGGCAGTCTGGGGACTCTCTGTGGTCCCCATGCTGCTCCAGACTCTTGGAGCTCTGGAAACAACCTGGACCCCTGGAAGAGGTTTCTGAGATGCTGGAAACCCACCTCCTGGACCGAAGGCATGAGAACTGCCTAGAACCCTATAGTTCATTACTCTTTTTAGACCACTGCCTGCAAAGGCATCCTGTAGGTTGGTAATGAGTTGTAGGAGCCAAAAGGATGTGTCCTTTTAATGTTAATTTGTAATCATGAGAGAACCATGTTGAATAAAAGGGAGATCTGATTGTTTTAATTTCACAATATTATGGAGGTACAAATATTTTGGTCACATGGATTGCTTATGTACTTCTTAAATCAAAGTTATAATTGTGCCCATCATCCAAATAATGAACGTTGTACCTGGTAGATACAATTTCATTCATCTCCTCCTTCCCCATCCACCTACTTAATTTCTGTTGAGTTTTGCTTCCATCTGTGCATATGAGTGCTGATTGGTTAGTTCCAACTTAATAGTGAGTACATGTGGTATTTGTTTTTTTATTCTTGCAGCACTTCACTTAGGAGAATGTTCTCCAGTTCCATCCAGATTGTTGCAGAAAGTATTATTTCATTTTTTATGTTTGAGTAGTATTCCATGGTATACATATGCCACATTTTATTAATCCATCCATGTATTGATGGGCACTTGGGTTGATTCCATCCATATCTTTGTGATTATGAATTGTGCTGCAATGACATTCTAATGTAAGTGTCTTTTTGATAAAATGATTTTTTTTTTCCTTTGGGGCAAAAGCCCAGGAGTGGGGTTTCTGGATCAAACAGTAGGTCTACCTTTAGTTCTTTGAAGAATCTCCATACTATTTTCCATAGAGGTTGTACTGGTTTGCAGTCCCACCAACATTGTGTAAATGTTCCTTTCTCTCCACATCCACACCAGCATCCACAATTTTGGGTACCTTTTGATAAAAGCCATTCTCACTTGGCTTAGGTGATATTGTGGTTTTTATTTGCATTTCCTTGATGATTAGTGATGGATGGTAAGCATTTTTTCATATGTTTATTGGCAATTAGTTTATCTTCTTTTGAAATCTTTGGTTCATGACTTTTGACCACTTTTTAATGTGGTTCTTTGATCTTTTTCTTGCTAACTTCTTTGAATTCTTTGATTTTTTTTTTTAAATAAATACCTTCCTATCCATACCTGCCCAACAGATCAATCAGGATGTGAGTATATAATTATGTGCATTGATAGTTATTTATTTATTAAATGTAAAATGTGACTTTCAATCAAAAAATATAAGTAGATATGTGGACTCTTTAGAAAAAGATACAATGCTTCAAGCCAGGATAACTCATTCTGGAATTGTCTGATGTGCATGTATTAAGCATTTTAGAAGCAAATCATGTAAGGATGGCTTTTAAAAAAAATTTCATATGTGTACGTTGTTTTATAGATACACAAACACAGGAATCCACTATGGGTGGAGGGGCCAGCAGGCATTGCTTCTATGGACTCCAGCCTGATACTGAATATAAAATCAGTGTTTACACTAAGCTCCAAGAGATGGAGGGACCTAGTGTGAGCATAATGGAAAAAACACGTAAGTCAAGTATGTTCTCTCCCTGTGAACAAACAGTATTTTAGGCACCCTGCTTTGATTCAAAAACCTTATTTCATTTAGAAAACTATTAGCTATTGCTGCCCACGGTTATATGTAATGCAAACTTTGCTCCTCTGTCCCATCCCAGAATTCACTGCGTGTGGACCACTGATGTCATCTGGATGGGTATTTTTCCATCCTCCATGTATGTTTCACAAGGGACTATAAGGCCACATGATGGCAAAGCTCTTGATACAATGACTTATATTGTGATTCACATCCATAAGGAACATTTGTGGTATGTGGGGTGTGAAATGGAGTTTAAGAACTGGGTTCTGACATTAAAACAATGGCATATTACCACAGCCATGAGGGTGGGAATGGAGCCAAGATGTTCCAACTGTCTGACCCTAGAGTTATTGCCTGCTTATGAGGCTCTTGCACTTTTTCCAAGCTGGCTGCAGATCTGATGAAATGAAGGAAAAGGCAAAGTATAAAATTAAAACAAAGCACTTTTTACATGTTCCAAAGAGCAAGGAGAGTGTCAACTTCTTGGAATGACTTTTAATCAAGGATTCCTGACCCAGAGGCCAGAAACACTAAAATGGTTTGAAAAGTAGTGAATTCTGATGGATATACTTGTATGCTTAATTCCATATCTTGAACTTGAATTTGAAATTTCTGGGTACTTGTGTCTGAATATGTGATGGGCAATGGCCTTGTTGGTAGCCCCTCTACCACAAATGTGGCATTTAGAAAGGACTACTGCCTATCTAGAGATCTTTCAGTCTCTCTAGTAAATGCAGAATGAAATCATCAGCGTGTGACCTTTAAAAACAGAGTGTAAAATTATCATGAACTGAATTATCTAAGTTTTTTGCAATATAAAGACTTTATTTTGTAACACCAACATACTCAACATTTTATATTACCCATGTATTTTTCACATATAATTTACATGCCATAGCATTTAAGTGCCATTTTAAATGTACAATTCAGTGATTTTTTAGTACATTTAAATAACTGTGTAAACATCACTACAATACAAGTTTAGAACATTTCCATGAACCCAGAAAATCTTTCCTGTCCAGCACAATCTCCTGTCCCACTCTCAGCCTTGGGCAATCTACTTTCTCTTATTATCTAGTGGTCTTCTGTGGATGTTTCATATAAACAGAAATACATAAGATGTAATCTTTTGCATCTGGCATCTTTCACTTAGCATATGTTTTTGAGGTCTATCAATGGTTTAGAATGTATCAGTAGTTTGTTTCTTTTCACTGCTGAGTAGAATTCTATTACGCTGAGATTAATAATGGCCTATTGATTTAGTGACATAAAGTCACTACGTTTGGGGCTCCTGTCCTGCCCCATTCTAGCATTGTGGCCTTGGGTAATTTGACATCTCTGAGCTTCTTTTTGCTCATTGATAAAATTAAATACCTACCACTCTCTTAACTCCATTAGTGGCAGGAAAGATCCAATAAAAGAGTGTCTGCTGAGGAACTTTTCAATTTGTATCTCGTTACATGAGTACTTTTTGTCATCACTGTTATTATCTTCTTAGAAGTCACCAGCGAAAAGCTGTGGAGCTAGATCTCACGATCAGACATGTTTTCTCTTGGCCATCCTTTTTAAATTTTGTTTTCATTTAATTTAATTTTTATTTTATTTTTTTCCGTCTCCTATTTTTTATTTATTTATTTATTTTTTATTATAGATAAAAATATGCACCATAGATGTGGCCCAACCAATTACCCTCCCTCCACCCAAACCTCCCCCCTCCCTTCCCCTTCCTTGGTCCTTTCCCCATAGTCTTGTGGTATAGTTGAGTTATAGCCTTCATGTGAAAGCTATAGTTTAGCTTCATAGTAGGGCTGAGTACATTGGATAC